>QLOY01004854.1:0-31397 GCA_003313965.1 Megacollybia marginata
AGGCCGCTCTGAGCCAGCCGGGAGCCGCGGCTTCTGGGCCGAGCCGAGCCGTAACATCACTAGCTAGAAGTCCAGATCCGTTGGCAATTCCTCGGAGAAATTAAATCGATCTAGTTTTGTCGCGTGTAGCGCCGGTGTGGCCCGGATACTATAGAAAGCCAAACACTGCTATTCCAAATCCACCTGCGCTCGCAAGGAGCAAGCAAGGTCAGTGACATCGGTGGACCTAACTACATGTGATGCCCTTGGGTTTCCGATCTGTACCAGGACGCCGATGTATGAGATTATCTAGCAATGTGATGCAAATGAAACTTCATTCTGAGCAGGAAGTAAACGACTCGGATAAAGAGCCATACTAAATACTACCCGATCCAAACTAGTGATTGACAGATTCCAAAGCCAGGCCTGCGTACAAATCCTTCAAAGCAGTTAGCAGCATTGGAGTGCAAGAGTGATGACACGGAGTGCTCGATCTAATAGTAACGAAAATGCTTGAGCCTGAGAAGTGACGAGAGCACCAGTTCTGATACGAAATCTGAACACGATCATCCCCATGAGATAGTTGTTTACTGCGCAACTTTCCGAGGGACATTTCAAGGCAGCAACAATTACTAGGTGAAGAGATTTGAGACAGAGCCTACCAAAGAAGTCATGGTGTCACAGTTGTGGTGTAGACAGTATAGGATTGGCTGTAAACCGCCCGGCGTGAGCGTGAGTTGTCATACATGTCACAATTCTGGACATGAACGCTGTCCCTACTACAGAATCTTTCCGCTCTTTTTGGCATTCTGAATGCCTAGTAGGTTTCATTTAGATGTACCTCCTCAAGCAGTGATATTCTTGATGACATTCGAAGCAGACGGAGGTACGTCGTGGTCTTGTTTTCCTACTCCGATAATGTCTTGCAGACTCTCTTATACATGTTCTCTGGAGTCTGTCAAGTTGCTCGAAACACCCTAACCCGCTCCATGTCCTAACGAACCTTTCAGTGAGCCGAATACGGATACAGCTCCTCTTTATTGCTTCTTCATCAATACCAATATCTCCATTTCGAGTCTCCTCACATAGCAGGTATCACTAAAGACCGATCGCAAGAGGAAGAGGTCCAGGTGGAGGCACGTAGTCATGCTTCTATCAGCCGTATTGACCAAGCTTTCGAGCGCTTCGGCAACACGGGTATGACGTGAGAATGTCCACGTGGCAAGTCAGTTGGAGTGTGCTTGGCGTTCATGGTACTGCCCATACTCCGCAGTTCACAGCCTCGATTCTCTGACTGCTTATATACAGGCTGACACGACCGTCTGATACTGAATACCCTAATGGACCGGTTACTAGTTTGTCCCAATTCCATCTCAGTCGCAACGCTGACAAAGGAATGCTAGGCTCGTCGACGAGAGAATGAGATTCCGCCCATGGCAAGCAATGACCATGAGTTGACACCACTGAATGGAGGACAGGCTGGGTTCTTGGCAGAGGTACGCTCCAGCCCGTTACTCTGCAAACTAACCCGAAACGCAGACATCCACAATCCAAGACCTCATCTCCCAACTGAACCGTAACGTGCAAAGCATAGCCACCCTCAATGTTCGTTCCTTGAATACCGCTCCCTCGTCGGAACAGGAGGATATAACGAATCAAAGGACTTCTCTGACTGAAGAAACAAAAACACTGAGCAATGATATCCGAGACAGGATTAGGAGATTAGGTGAGGAGAATATGACGGGTCTGACGCCGGGTGAGGTTCAGATGCGGAGAGAGAGGGTACGTAGGCTGTTTTTTTCTCAGGAGGTTTTTCAGCGGACATAGATGTCCTTCATCCGAACAAAATTCCTGGACGCGTTACAGGAATACCAACGCGTCGAACAGGATCACAGAACCAAGTCGAGGGTACGCGTTGAAAGACAGTATCGTATCGGTTCGTGTCTTCCTTCCGTGGTGGACTTTTCTGACGTATGTTAGTGAATCCCAATGCAACACCGGAGGAAGTCAAAGCCTTCGTCGACAGCGGAGATACGCAGGTCTTTGCTCAGGCGGTGAGAGCTCCCTCTCCTCACAGGGATTCTGACTTAGGAAACACTAGGTGGCAAACTCAAGCCGGTACGAAAGCTCACGAACGGTATATCGTGAAGTCCAAGCACGACATGAAGATCTCAAAGCGCTCGAACGCACGCTGACAGAGCTGGTACAGCTCTTTAATGATGCAAGTACCAGCGCCAGTATCGTTCTTCCCATGACAATTATATTTAGATGTCAGTCATCGTCGAACAGCAAAACGACATTTTCGACAATCTCGAAAAGACAACTGCAGATGTGGAGGTTAATACCAGAGCTGGGTAACGTTGCCTCCCCCCCTCTCTCTCCCTTCGTCGCTGACATTGTGTACAGAGCAGATCTCACCGCAAAAGCCCGTGATTCAGCAGCATCCGCAAGACGTAAACGATGGATCTGTTTTGCAATATTCGTTTTTGTAATTGTTGTTTTGGCCCTGGTTTTGGGGCTCAAGTTTGGGTTGAATCATAATAGCAGTTCGGGGAGTGGAGGGAATAGTACGACCTCGTAAGATGGTATGTATGTATATACCATGGACAGTGAGTATCAACATGATAAATAGCATTTACCTTGGAGACGACACGCAAGCATTGCTTCGAAGGCGTTTCGCATACTTCTATCCTTAATACTCCGTTTCAGACTCGCTCTTTAATAGGTCTCCCCTAAGCAAAATGTCGACCAATAGTGAGGCTAGTGAGGGTAAGGGTGTCAAACCAAAACCGGTCGCTCATTCAGATGCAACCTCTGAAATGGCTGTCAGCGAATTTTGACTTGGGAGCAGCGCAGTAAGTGCTGTCAAGTATTCGACTACTGATCAGAGTCCACGTCGTAGTCAATACTTCCAGCCCAAATAAAACGCCTACAGGATCAAGTCGACAGACGAAGACTTCCAGCAGTTGATGATGCACACTATGTAGGAGAGAGAGGGAATCTCCTCGGAGTTACAGTTGACTCTATTGCCATTTCGATTGGATACATCTCGTGTTCTGACGCATACTTCAAACCAGCTGAAGACAGCCTTCTGAGACTCTGTCTGTGATTCCTGATGCATTGTATGCAGCGGCACATTGAGAGACACGGCGAAAATCGTCTGAACTTATGTCACAGCTAACTCGGAATTTCCGTTATGCTTGTAAGATCTGGCTCAGATGGCACAAATACAGTCTAATAGAATTAATGTGCGTTGAGTGCTTGAACTATCCGGGAATCTATCGAATCGGCAGCGTTATCCATCAAATCGAAGCGATGTGCCTAGTCAATGACTGTCTCGGCTACCTCTGTTGCATTGTCGGAGGCAATTGATTCAGTCTGCTTGCTTCTGAGTACACCAATGAACCTAGTGATTATATTGACAGGAGGGGTGGTGCTTTTACCGATAGTCCCAAGATTGTAGTCGATACTCCGGGATCTGGATTCGAATTCGATATTTATCCATATACAGGAAGACGATCTCGGTTAAAGGTGAACGGTCAGCTTAGGATTGTGCGTTCTGTGCGATGGATCGCCTCTGACGTCGACACATTATGCGATATTTGAAGCGGCTGGCATTGAACAAATTCAATCAGCTGTGCTATGGATTACTGACACCTGTGTATCAGAAATGTTGATCGAATATCTGCGTCGATGCTATGTTTCTTTGTGGTTTACAGTTCTCTTCAAAACACCATACAATAATTTTCAGCGCATCGGGCGCAGACCCGATCGAATGTCCTTCCTTCTTTGCTTCTTTGTCTTAGCTGATCGTTGGCACCTTCTGACCAGGCCTCGAGATGTACTGAGGGTCCTGCTTTTCTTCCTTTTGTCAACTCTAATGGTAGTAATGATTCACTAACTGAAACTTCTATTCTTTCGTAAACAAGGACTCGACTGGAAACACGATTCTTAGTCCAGAGGGGGGCCGGGCGTCATGTGGATGTCACTCAATGATAATCACAGGCCTCGGAATCGATCGAGCGATCAATCAAATTTTAATTAGGTGGATCCGTACCTCAGATAGGAGCGAAGAGAAGACCTACTTGAAGAATGCATTGAAAAAGCTTAGCTTCTCCAGGGATATCCTTCAAGTTATCGACTAAAATTCAAACTGGAATGCGCATAAGCTGACCATTGGAATAGATTGGAATGTGTTGGAATGTCCTACATCAGGAACCTTACACATTGCTTTTTTGACCTTGCACAAGCTGCAAGAGCAAAAAGCTTGAAAGTTGGAAAGTGTAAAAGCTAGGTCCACTTTTCAAAAAAGCAAGTAAAATACTACCATGTAAAAAGTTAAAAAAGTTAAAAAAGCTACAAACAGTGAAAAAGACATAAAAGTGAAAAACATAAATAATTTGAGACTAGCAAAGTTACTGTACATATCATTGAATGCAATTTCATCATGCTGCTTTTTTAACTTTTTTTGCTTTTTCAAAGCAGTATAACACTTTTTGTGCTGTTTTGCTTTTTCACTTTCTGCAAGCAAAAAAGCTCAGAAAGTGTGCAAGTAAAATGTTAAAATACTGATATATTCGATTGTCATTTTTCTAAGAGATGAGTTCCAAAACTCTTCCCGTCTATTTACGTCTTTAATTTGAGGTTGGGAAGGAAGGAAGGAAGGAAGGAAGGAAATGTGGACTGGTGCTTCTTGAGCAGTGTTTCAAATTTGAAGCAAATTTGAAGCGAACCTTGATGCGACACGTGATCATTTACACTTTACGCATCGCCTTGATGGTGGATCCAAATTCTCGAGATGACACACAAGCGTTCCTTAAACGGCGCTCCCCGTATTTATTCTCTTTACTCTCAAAACCCCCGTATCAAGCTCATTCTTTTCCTGTATCCAATCGTTCTCCGCTGAGCCAAATGTCGACGAACACTGAAGGTAAGTCTATCAAACCAAGCCTGTCGCTTATTCAAATGACATAATAGATGCTCCAACCTCTGAAAGGGCCGACGACGAGCTCAGGTTTGCAGCGGAGCAGCGTAGTAAGTGCGGTCAATGGTTCGGCTACTGATCCATGACCAGGTCCAGGCCGTAGCTCCTATAACTCCAGACCGTCCTCACCCAGCCCAAGGACCCCCTCTTCCCCTAAATCATTGTCTTCCTATCCTTTCGTCCCCAACCCTGAATTGTTCAAACTCATTGCCAAAAATCACGAAGCAGAAATACTGCGTCTACAGAACGAAGTCGAGCGAGCAAACCAACGCTGCAAGGAGGAGGTGGAGCGTGCAGACAAACGCTGCAAGGAGGAGGTAGAACGAGCACACAGGGAGACGGGGAATCTTTACAGAGTTACACTTGTGATTGCAATCGCGACGGTTGCTGCGACTGTAGCATTCCATAAACGTGCTTAGTAGTCATCACAATTTCCATTCTTGTCATCAACTTGTCATTTGAGTCAAGCTGACACTGGCATTAGAGCTTGATTTAGGATCAATATCGATCAATGTTCGATCAACTCCCACTTGATTGGTTCAGCTACGATGTCTGTTTTGGTTCATCAATGCATGCATCAGCGATACTGTTGCGATACCGATACTCACTGTATTCGTCTAGCGGTATGACAGGTGATCATCCCTACTTTTCCGCGCTGCCCTGATGGCGGATCGCAGCTCTCAAAACGACACACACAAGTTTTTCTTACAAAGCACTTTCCAGGACCACATTTAGAATTTCTATCAACGCTGAAACCCTCCCATACCAGACTGGATCTAGTGACGAACCACTGTTGAGCTGGTCGCTCATTCAACACGTCGTCTGCCTCCGAAAACAGAACAGCTTAGCATATTCGAGAACATAAGCGCTTAAGCAGTCAGAGAAGCCGCGAATGCCAAAGCGGAGCTTTCACGTCATAAAGTTGTTTATTCCGGTCCTGACGTCACTAGAACTGCAAATCGTCTGCAAATCAGTAAGAGGCTGGCCTACCTAATGGTGTAATCATATAGTGATCAGCATTTAAATGATAAGTAGTCAGCGACAGGTATTCAATGCAATGTGACGGATGCATTTGTTCATCGTCGTCTCCAACAATCTCAGTTTGAAAGTCGTCAATGTAAACAATTCGTCCTTCCTCGCTGACATCCTCGTCGGGGGTACATAACTTTTTTTTTTCCGTGTTGACCGGATCCTCAGCATTGCAGCAGTCAAGTGCCGTGATACTGCGAATTGTGACCATCCTTACCGCCGTTCAACTTTATACATTCCCAGAAACAAAGAAATCCCCCAAATCATACTTACCCGACCATTGCGACCCTACATTATCCCTTTAACACGTTGTTCGGCCATCATTTGCCTGTGGTGTAAATTTGCGCGTTTTTCATTCTCGATGTCGTACACATTACGGAATACTGGGTGGGTATATGTATCTGATCGTACGACCTGTCTACAACACCATTTCTCCCTACGTACTCTCCTAGTGTTGTCGAAAATCATCTCAGGTGGGCACATATACGTTTGTCTGAACTCGAGTTCCAACAGTACCTTAGAATGGGCGAAATCTTCACTTCACGAATCGCCCCTCTCTCATACGACCGTGTGAGTAACGGGCGCGTCTCCACCTCCACTTTCCCAATCTTCAATCTCCCCGTGGAACTCTTCCATGATGTGACTCCTTATATGTCGCCAACAGACCTTGCATCTTTAGCACTTGTCGACAAAGACTGCTGTCAGCTAGCTCGTTCAGTCCAATTTGTGAGCTGCACCGTCAAGGACTGTCATCAGTCCCGGGAGTTATTGGATCTGCTCTGCGGAACTAATGGAAGGTGTGACATCGGAGTATGCATTCGCCGTCTGCGGATCCACGTGGATTCATCTCGATCATCAAAAAACCTTGACTCCGGTCATTCATCCCTTCCTCACCTCTTTCGTACTTGCAACGCGGATTGTGAATCAATTCTTCTCGACAAAATACTTCCTTTGCTTCCGAATCTGTCTGTCTTGGATTTCGCATTTCCTGTTTCTTCAAACGTGATATCCAGACTTTCAGAATGTTCAGTTCGTCATTTACGGTTCGGAGGTGGAGTGCGCTTACCCCCGACGTCGATTTTTCCGTCAATCGCAAGTGGTTGGTTGCTCGAGAGACTTGTTCTTCATGGGGTAGAGTCTTCATTATTCACTTTCGACTTATTGAACCAGCTATCTGGCTCGCTTCAACACCTGTCATGGAAGGATTCCTCCGATATCGAAGTTGAAGGCGTTCATACTCTTAACCCCTTCACGGAACTCAGAGCACTCGTCCTTATCTCATCCGCTATCCCTCTAACCGTTCTATCCTCATTGATACCGCTCGATACTCGACTCGCGTCTCTATCTGTGGACGTCACATCCCCTGTAGGGATGTTCCTTGCCTCCCGTGGATTTATCCCTACCCTGGAACATCTATGCTTCACGCAATCTTTCGAAATGGACGACGAGTCTCTCGACAATCTAATCGCCATTTTGACCAACAACTCGCATATTACAGCTTTAACCATCGACAATGCTCTACCATCTTCGTTCATCGACTCAAAACTCGTTCCCTGTCTTTCCTCCTCTCTCAGAAGACTCAATTTAGTCTGGGATTCAAACACCATTTCAGTTGACGTTCTTAGTCAAATTGCAGCAATCCTCCCCCTTCTCTCCGATCTCTCACTTTCAAGTCACAGCTCACATCTATGGAAAGTTAACCACCAAGCGATAATAGACGCTTTGAAGCCCCTGAAAGGATCTCTGGAACGAATATCCTTTTTAAGGGATTCATACCAAATCGATTCTCACCCACTCGGATCAGCCAGTGTCGATGGGTATTACATTTCCAAACCTTTCCCTCTTGAGGTCGACTTTGAGGTCTATCTTACCAGAGATGAAGCAGCATCTTTTTATTGCACCGGAGATGTACCCTACGATATTGCTTTCCAAGTTCAAAGACGGTTGATAGATTTGGCTTGGGAGAGATGGCATCGGCATTGTATGGTTTCTTATGCGAAAGCTTATGCAGAAGTTTTTGGGAATATGAGGAGTTGGTTTGGAGGACAGATTGGGGTGGAGATGGAGCAAAGTAAGGTTGTGCGGGTTGATGGCTGCAGAGTCGTACTATCTCGCTCGATTTGATGATTTGAAAAGTAATTGACTCGATACATAGATTTCCAGAACATCCACTAAAACAGTAGTAAAATCGCTGGCAGAATAGAGATTACTCTTCGTTCAAGCCAATTGTACTATCAGTGTCCCCGCAGCATTAATGTGAATAATATCAGAGTCTGAAACGATGGTCATGCAAGCAACTGCTGACGAAAGTGCCCACCAAGCTCTTTGGACCACTTATGATAGGCCTTCCAAATGAATTTGGCACGCATATCCAAGATGTTGCCGATTATCGGAAGTGGTTTCGGTCCGGGGGGCAGAGGTAGATTCGCAAAAGGAGAGCGGGTCCAGCGACAATAGAGCCACAAGGCAAAGGTGAACACAATGGCTGTGAGTGACAACCGCAGAGTAGGAATCATCACGAAGGTCATTCAAATCTAGTGTCGTCCTGTATCAATAACATGCCGCGTGCTATTTTCATTTCGAGTTGTACTTAGACCCTAACAAGGAAAGAGGAAAGTGATGTTGAAATATAACCATTTAGGGTCATCGTCTTTAACTTGTGGCGTTTCTTGAGATACTCATGAAAGTGATAGACAAGATTATCAATTTCGTGAGGTGGTGACCGATCACACCAGTGATATTTATGCAAGTCTATCAACCTATGACCGGACACCTCTCCAGTCTCCAACCACATCGTCCGTCCCAAAATAAACACGATCGTGGTTAGTCTGTCTACGAGACCATCTCCAGTCAGATCTGCGGGCTGAAAGAGTGCTTTGAGGTGGCTCCTTTCTGTCATCTGAGGCCAATGTGATTGCCAGCAACTCTGGCTCAACTCCACCTAGACCAAAGCTACTTGCAGATGTGAGGTCCTAGTCCCAGAAATCTCTGTGCGTCCTGTGCGTCCTGTGCCTTTAAGGCGCAGGCATGCGGCAAAACAAGAGGTGATGATCGGACGTAACTATCTATCATCACCGGAGCGCTCGTAGTAGTATTTGAAACAAGTTCCTAAAACAGACACTCTCTGATGCAAGTCTATTAATCATGACCGAACACCTCTCAGATCTTCAGGCTGAAAGAATGCTTAGCGGTCATCTGAGGCTGATATAACTTTTGTCCAGCAACTCTTCGGCGCAATTCCACCTAGACTAAAGCCACTTGCAGATGTGAGGTCCCAGTCCCCGAAATCTCTGGGCGTCTTGCGCCCTAAAGGCGTAGGCATGCGACAAAACAAGAGGTGATGATCGGACGTAACTAACTATCATCACCGGAGCGCCCGTAGTACCATTTGGTGAAGTGCTTGCTTGAAACAGACACTCTGGATTGTTATCTGAAATTCACTTTGGTTTAGTGTCACACACAATGGTGGCTGTGGAAACTTTCTGAGCCCGCTAATAGCAGATCGAGGTCCCTGTCAAGATTGAACATGTTTGGACAGACAACTTTTCTGCACCTCAAACAAACTCGGAAGGACAGTTCTGCTACCATGACTGTATACAGAACGGGTCATGTTAGAGTCGAGTCGAGTCTACCTAACTAGCGACGTCCACCGTGATCTGAAGAAATTTACTTTATAAGAAGTATGAAATAGCGCTCATGAGTCATAGTTACATGGTAGTCCGATGTCGGAAATCTAGCTTGACATCAGCAGCGTGTTAGAGACTCAATACTGGTAGAGTGTAAAAGAAAGTGAGGACTGAAAACACTCATGATCCGGTACTCTGCAGGTCGCTAGGAACACTGCGTACGTAAAGGGATTTTTGGGCTTCGGCGAGGCTGTAATTCTCACGTAAGTATCTGGCCTCTTGTTGATGCGGTTTACCCGATCCGCGGACCTTAAACGCCTCAGTAAAAGACACCTCCACAAACGAGCACGATCGCACGCCATGATCAGTCTCTTGAGTCTTAGTTCAAGCTACCCGAAAAAGCAAATTGGGTCCTGCAGGTATCGTGCCATTACACAGGTCATCTACTTGTCGGATCTAATCTTCTGCTTCTCTCCCCTCTCAGACTTCGGGCTTTGATTGCATCATACCGCAGGCTATATGGAGTTCGCGCTCAATGTCGACAAGTGTGTACACGTACCACCACCTGCCATCTTTTTGGATCGGAATAAGGTATAGTAAGTACTCAAACCCCGATTTGCGATTGTTAAATTTAATACGTAGATGACACCTGGCAGCACCCAAGACGGATCGGTGCTAACAACTCCACCTAATACTATGAGACCCACATGATGGATATTAGTAACTGTGTTGGATATCCGAACCCTGTCGCGTAGAAATGGTATAAGTTCATGTGTTGAATTTATCATTTACTATTGCTTCAATGTCCCCAAACGACGCTGTAAACGCAAATTCGCCTAAGGTCCTATTGCGGTCCCAGATGAACCTCATGTCTAACCTTTCCCTCAGATGGCATCCGAGGAGAAAGAAGCAATTAGGAATATCTTGCTCGCCTTTCTTCAGCAAATGGGTCTTTCTTTGCAGTCAATCCCCTTCGATGCAGCCTTCGCTGACGCCACTCTTAAATTTGGTTTTCAATACTATGGCTTTAAGAAAGAGGTCACAGATACTCCAGAGTTTCATCGAACCTGGCACAGCGCTATTTCAATGACCATCAACATGTTTACTCATCTCGAAGATATCCAAACCAAGTATTGGATTGCGCTCTATTCAGCTTCTATCATCTTTTTTGATGATCTTTCGGTTACCGACCCTGGTCCATTCCGTGAATTTCATACCAGATTTATATGTGCCGAGTCCCAAAAACACCCATTGCTCGATACCTACGCTAGCCTCCTCCGAAGCTCTACACAGCACTTCCATCCGTCTGCAGCCAATCTGATCATATCCAGTTCACTCGACTTCATCACTGGGCTTGTTCTCGAATACGATTATGAAAAAATGAAGGTGAATGAATAGCTTACTTACTGTCAATCAAGCTGACAAATCTCAAGGTTCATAAATCTGCATTGAACTACCCCCGCTTTTTTAGAACACTGACGGGTTTGGCAACACCATATGTCATTTTTACATTCCCACCTCACATCCCTTTTGATGTCTACATCCAAATCATTCCGAGTATGGTGGACTACATCAATGACTTCAAGTGAGTACTTATCAATGCAGTTCCTTGGTGTATGACCTAGCCAACTTCAGCGAGGTGCTTTCATTTTACAAGGAGGAGCTTGCCCACGATAATACGAACCACATTTCCCTCACTATCAGCTTGCGCGGATGGACTAAGCTTGAAGCACTGCAGGACTTTGCTGACTCGGCCGTTCGAAGCAGTAGGGCGACCGAGGCAATCCTGTCAGCCCATCCTGAGGCTTACGAAATCTACATGAGATCATTTCTCCCCGGATACATCGGGTTCCATGCAGCAGCAATGGATCGGTACAAGTTGAATGACTTGGAGCTAACAGCGTAGACAGATGTAGTGTGTCGATCGCAAAGATAGTCAGGCACCGTAGCCTAGTATCTAAATTGTATAGCAAATAGTAACTGAGAGTTGCATGCTTAGCTGGGTGTAACAGGCCCTCGAGTGAGTCCAGAATGACCTCGTCATTGTACCCTTTCTATGTGGACTTCTTGCTAAAGATACTTTTTTTTTTGCGTCTAAACTTCCGAGTTTACATCGGAGCTTAGGGTTATCCCACTTTGACTATAGACCCTTTCCTCCGATGGGAACCCAACATTGTGCAACTCAATTAAACTCGAATAACAGATCTTTCAACTCCCTAAACTGCCTCTGACTCAAAATCCAATTCATAACTTCCCAATCCATACATGAATCGACGTATTCCTTTTTCCTCTTATTGTCAATATTGAAATCTGGATTTCCATTCTCGTCCATAGGACTTTTCAACCCTAGAGTCAGAGTCTTGATTTTGAGCTCTGGGCGAAGTGAAGACAGAGCGTGATACACCCACGGACAGATCAAAGTATTGTCCCAATCCGATCTGAGTTGTATGTTTAGATAAGAGAGGGAACGGAATTCTGAAAAGAGATCTATAAACTGTCCAAAAACTGAGACACGTCAGTTCACAGTCAAGTTAAAGAACAGATAAGACTCGCCTTGCTGAAAACTATGATCATTCGTCCAAGAATCCCGACACATAAACTTTGCTTCGTGGAATTTGATCGTCAACTTTGAAACATCGAGACAGTGATGCTTCATGAAGACAAGGAGATTATGAAGACATGCCATGCTTTCCGAAGAGGATATATAGACTTTGAACTTTTCGAGACGGACGGATCCGAATGGGATAGTCCTAATTAGAGCATCGCGGGAGAACGCGTCCGTATCGAAAGCCAGAATGCTCAGTTTGGAGGGGAGGATCAGGTTTGTGGGTAGGCTTGGAAGAGTAGTCGTTGGACTGTGGTCGGAAATGGACGCAACGCCTTTTGACCAGTATATTCTCTTGAGATTCCGAAATGCGCAGATGAGGATTAGGCCGTGAGGGAGATGGTTGAGAGAATTGGCTCGGAGGGTGAGGGACGCTGCGTTGGGGAAGAGCGAACTGAAACGATGCAACGTTTCCCTTGATTCCCATTCGATAGACCATATGAAGATAGTCTTCACGGATTCGAGTCTAGGAAACCATGAGATGAGGTTTTGGTCTACGTATACACTTGGCTTTGGAGTAATGAAGTAGTTGTCTTGAGAACCCGAGAGTTTGAAGTTGATGTTTTTGATGTGATGGAGGAAGGTAGGACTTGCCGGCGCATTCGTGCCACACAGGTCTTTGAAGATGTTCAATGTGGAGGGTCGAATGGTAATTGACTTGAAGATATAGCGACGGCTGGTAGGGACCCAGTTTCGACACACTAGACTGGCCGCGAGTAAAACCGCACGATCGTCTTTGGAAAGCTCTAAAATGCGATCAAAGATTTCTTGAGGAAAGACAGGTAGGTCTAACATGGTCTAGTGGCCGTCAGTACTATGATTAGTCATGGGACAATGTTCATGGTTTTATCCTGCCCAGTGGCCAACAAGTGGCCAAAGCGACTGTTGATAAGTATTCTTAGATACACCTAGCAAAGCGGTCCTACGAGTAGATTCGGAGCGGTGATCATGATGCAGAATTGCGGATTGCTCATTCAAGAATCGAGCCGCGGTGATGCAGTAGGCTTGTGCTGAAAGATAAAGTCGCAACGTTGACAACTGCAAACAGACAATGCGATCAACAATCCGTCCATGGCCCGAGTCGTTTCAGAGTGAGGAGTGAGGATGAAGAAAGACGGAGGGGGCAATCGCAGCCTTTAATTGAGAAAGACTTTTAATATTTCCATTGTGCATTCATGTTATCAATGATTCGCAATTCGAACAAAGGAAACATTTTACGGCTGAAAAAGTAAGTCCCTTTGTTCTGATAATTTGTTTTCGGCCGTAAAACGTCTTGTTTTGTTTTGCCATCCGAAGAAGCAGTCAAATTGCTAATCATTTGGCAGATGGAAGAGTAATATTATGAGTCGAGCCTTGTCGATTGTCAAATTATGCTCGCTTAGTGCTTTCCGAAGTGACCAAAGTCGGCACTGCATCCGCTTCCTTCTCATAACGGTGACTAATCGCCTATATGTTCGATCAAACACGAGCCAAACTCGAGCTTAGCCCGGGATCCTTCTTCGATTCTCGCAGCCTCTTCTATGGCCTTTGCAGGCGAGCCATGCGTCTACGGCTCCATGTGCGTCGCTCAGCATAGTATTTCGTGTGACAGATTGGCCTAGATCTATTGGCGCCAATCTGTCAAAACTTCGGATCAGGCGCTAAATTTTATATATATGAACACGTGTCTCCCTCGTTTCCTTGCTTCCTTGAAATGCACCGCCGCTCGTTTCTGGCCTTTGCGCTGGCCGTCCTTCCAGCCTTGTCGAATGGACAAACCTACTCTCTTGTAAATGACTTTTCGGGGCAAAACTTGTAAGCTGGCTCATTACATTTTCGGCGCATACTCACGGGTCTAGTTTCTCTGGGTTCACGTACAATGCTAGTGCAATTGATTATAATAACTTTGGTTTGGCTCCTAACCCCTAACTCTCACTCATTCTCAGTCTCTGCCCCAGGCAATGTCCACTTCCTTAGTCAAGCTGACGCTGTCTCGAATAACCTCACCTACGTGGACTCGAATAACCACGTCATAATCAAAGTCGACAACACCACCGTAGACGCAAATGCCGGTCAACCCTTTGACGACTTCGGTCGTAATACTGTATACCTCATGTCGAACGACAAGATCAACATCGGCAGCTTGCTCATCTTTGACGCCAACCATATCCCATTCGGTGTATGCCCCTCGTCTTCTGCTATACTTCCCCGCTAACTTGGTCACGGTGCAGTGCTCAGTCTGGCCCGGCTTCTTCACCCAAGGCCAGACCTGGCCTCAACAAGGCGAAATCGACATCATCGAAAACGTCAACCTCGCAACCTCAAACCAATACGCTCTCCACGTCGGCTACTCCCCCTGTAACCAACCCAGCAGTGTCAACCAAACAGGCAAACCAAACGGGTTAAACTGCACAGTCGAGCCCTTACTCAAAATCAACACCGCAGGTTGCGTCGTCGTCGAGAGCCAACCAAACTCGTTCGGACAGGGTTTCGCGAACAACAACGGAGGGGTTTTCACGATGCTTTGGGATGATGATGGGGTTGCCATTTGGTTTTTCCCTCGTCAAAGTATTCCGAGCGATATCAGTGCTACGGGGAACAGTCCGAATCCTAGTGGGTGGGGAACACCCAGTGCGTTTTATCCTGCAAGTGGGTGTAATCCTACCGCAGCGTTTGGACCACAAATTATCACCTTTGTATGTCCTCCACTTGTCGCTCTCCGTAGTATCCTAACCAGCTATCGGTAGTACACCGACATCTGCGGAGCATTCGCGGGAGCAACCAGTGTCTTCCCACAAACCTGCGGCAGCGTCGCAGCCAACTGCTCATCTCTCGTTGCCGACCCGCGTAACTATGACGATGCATACTGGGACATCAACTATCTCAGGGTGTTCTCCTCGTGAGTCATTGTTTCTATATCGGTTTTAATGTATCAAATTGACTTATTTGAAGGAGTTCCAACGCTTCTAGCTCGTCTTCGTCGAGCTCTTCTTCTCCTTCGCCATCAAATTCAGCTTCGTCATCTTCGCCTTCGAGCGGGGGCAGTGGGAGTAATACAACCGGTACCAGTTCGGGTTCGGGTTCTAGCGGAGGTAGTGGGAGTGGCGCACAATCCATTCTTGCGATCGTTCCGACCGCGTTGATGGGATTGGTAATTTCTCTGGTGTTCGCGACTACTTTACTGTGATGGAGAGTGGACAACCTGGAGACTGGGGTATGGAATGCTATAGACGAACTCCTTATTTACTTTGGTCGTATTCAACTTCAGTTCCTTGAACCTTGCTTTGAAGCCGTCCGAAATGTTCGGAGCGATGGAGGCGAGCCTCCTAGCCACCTCCTGAACCCCTAAACTAAGTACCCTTTCACTGAATCCTCATGCCAGTTGACCTCCCCCACGAACTAATCCATCACATCTTCCACTTCCTTTCCCAAACCACTCTCACCACTTGTGCACTCGTATGCAAACGATGGTTATACACGACTCGCCAACGCCTCTTTAATCGAATCTCCCTTCGGGGTCTTTCCCAAAAAGACATATCTCGGATTAATGAATTCCTATCCCTCCTTTCTTCCACACTGGAATCAATCTCAGAGAATATCGAATGCGTTCTAATCAGTTCCATCCAAAGAGATGATGATGTCTTGAAACGCATTTTGGGGCATCTAAACCACCGAAGCGGCGATTTCTTTCGACTGAGTTCGCTCTCACTACAACATCTGACCTGGGATACCGAACTGCAGAACTACTTTGATACTCTTCCTGGTGGAGACCTCGCTGGGAGAATCTCGACTATGAATCTGAACAATGTTCACTTTAGCAGTCGGGGGGTCTTTATCAGGTTCTTGGATACATTCAGCTCCGTTAGATATCTCACCTTGACGGGTGTTGTTTTCTGTGACGATGACGGTTGCGAATCCGACTCGGTGTCGGAGGTTCGGAGGAAACTGCACCCACGGAGAATTGATACTCTGACAATCCAGGGACGTCCTATAGGCCAGACACTTCGCGTTTTAACAAACCCAGACATCTTATCCCATCTCCACATCGGCGAGATAAGACTCGGTATGATCCCTGCGTGCGAAGAAGCTCCGGATCTATTGAGCGACTTGATTAAGAGTCAAGTTTCGTCTTTGGAAAAGCTGGTGTTGGATTTTAGATATGTACCGATGGCCAGGGCTGGGAGTTGTGGTGAGCATCTACATATTCCGACTGGTGCTTCAAATTTACTCGATTCTAGGAGTGCGGAAGATACTAGAAAAGACCTCCATTGACTTGAGCTCCCACTCTCACCTCTTGAGTCTTGATGTTATTGACGTTTGGGCTACAGCCCATATCGATCCAAGTTCGGTCTTGGCAGAGTTTCTGGTGAATGTGAAGGGAGAAGCGGTTGAGAGGTTGGGATTGCGTATCATTCAAGATTCTTTGGAAAATCCGCGTCGACTAGAGGTCGGTTTGGAAAGGATATTTCCGAGTCTGAGGAAAGCCACACTTGAGATTGAAGGAATACAATAGCCTCAGTGTAGCTCGGTTTCGTGCATTCTTAGTCAGTGCTGTTTCGACACTAGTACTCGGGATTCTTGAGTTTTGAGCCTTGTTGCTCAGAGCCGTGTCTCAGTCTTTTGATCTCAGCAAAGCGATTGTATTTCCTTTATCTGGGTCTATAAGGGTGCAACTTCCCTCAGATTCCTTTCGACTGGTTAAAATCACGACTTGTATTCAGTTACCTAGAATACTCTAACTGGACCCCTCTTGGTTCTTCTAGTTGCTAGCAAGACAACTCGAGTCGTCTACATTTACATCAGCATAAGACATTAAGAGGATAAGAAACTAAAGCTCACTCCCAGCAGAAACTGTTTGTTGAGCGGCGGCAATGGCAAAATCACCGTCTCTCACTGCGAATCTGGCAACTATGCCTACACGTCTTTAATCACTAAAGCAATTATCCCAAATATATGTACGTACCGGGTGCGAGACCAACAACCCAAGTCAAAGAAGTCTCATTCGTAAATCCTATTTCTTGAAGGGTTGCTCCATCGGTGCCGGGGTTAACGACTAATTCATAAGGGGCTGTCTATGTTCAACATGACGTTGCATCGAAGAGGTGGGTACATACGTTGACCGCCCGTCCAGGTGAGTAGGACTGGCTGGCATTCAACAAGCGATTCTCTACAGATGCTGTCTAGAACCAGGAATTGAGCGATGAGTGGAGACATACGGTGTATTGAGAATCAAGGGATCTGCACCAGCCTCTGCTTGAGGAAATGGGGAAGCAGAAGTGAATGCTAGTGCAAGGAGACAAGAGACTAGCGCAAGTTGCATGCTGATTTGATGAGGAAACGGGAAGAGATCGCCGTGAAGTCGTTATGAGTCAACCGGGTTTAAAAGTGGATGCAGGGTTGTTGATTGTTGATTGATGGCATCAAGGGCTCGACTCCGATGACGTATACACTTCCTTCCAAAATTGTAGACTATTTCAAATTTTTGTTTGCGTGCTCATGCTCTTACCACGGTGTCTCAATATGGATCGTTTTATGAACATCTTGCTCGGAAAGACCCTCACAAATTGTTTTCACAATGCTGAAGTTCAACACAGAGCTAGACAGGACGCCTATCAATTGGCAGTTCATCATCAGTTTGTTCATAGGTTCATAGCTGTTAATCAAGTTTGCCTAAATGTGATCGAAAACATTGCAGAGATCTGGCGTTGTTCGCACTCTTTTTAACATCTTCGCCTAATTGACGGTCGACCTACTCAGACTCCTGATTGGAAACGATTTCCAATCTCCGCGGTTTCATGAATGTTTAACTATTTCTTCTTCAGAAAGAAATAGAAAATCGATTCAGACCCGAGGGGGTTTTAACCAATGACGAGTTGACTCCAAGTCGAGTCTCTAACCTAGTAGGAAGAGGTGGAGAACAGTGGATTTGAGTTCAGCATGGATATTAAGTAAATTGAGGGATAGTGGAGTTTTATATACTCTGTACATACGTGTTGGGATGCCGGATGCCGGCTTCACATCAACCGCATCAGCCTTCAAGCTCTAATACTAGTAAGCAGCAAGGAAGTATGCCGTGACTACAACTGGCAGACATTGCGTTCAGAACTGAATTTAAATCTATTTATTGGATCTGACAGCCCTTTGAATACAGTCCCCAGTCTAATTACAGTAAAATCGTTATTGTCAACGCCAGAGAAATCACCAATCCCATCACGGCAGTAGGAGTGATCGAAAGAATGGATTGGGCACTGCTCCCACCTCCACCAGAGCCCGAGCTAGCCGTATTATTGCCACCCCCACTAGAGGGAGAAGTTGGACTTGATGGCAAGGAGGAGTTGGACGAAGAGGGGTTAGAAGTGTTTGAACCTCTGAGAATAGTCAATGACCAGTGTCAGACGGATACAGAAGCAACTCACGCCGAGAATACCCTGATATAGTTTATGTCCCAATACGCATTGTCGTAGTTATGAGGGTCACCAACAAGAGATATACAATTCGGAGCAACATTGCCGCAAGTCTGCGTGAAGACACCCGGTGCTCCTGCCAAAGTTCCGCAGATGGCGATATACTACCAACAGGTATGAGTATAGTACAGGGAAAATGCTAAAGAAAGACGCACAAGAGTGATGATTTGTGGCCCAAACACAACAGTAGGATCACACCCACTGGCAGGATAAAACGCACTCGGTATTCCCCAGCCACTCGGATTCGGATTATTTCCTGTAGCACTGATATCGCTAGGAATGCTTTGACGAGTGAAAAACCACATGCTAACCCCATCATCATTCAAAAGCATTGCATAAACCCCTCCATTATTATTCGCAAATACCTGTCCAAACGCCTCTGGTTGACTCTCGATTACGGTACAACCCACGGGAGGGGCTGTACAGTTTGCTGAGATGGTGTGACCTGTCTGATTAGCAGTGCTGGGTTGACTACAGGGGGCCTGGCCAGCGTAGAGAGCATATTGATTTGAGGTTGCGAGGTTGACGTTTTCGATGATGTTGATCTCACCTTGTTGTGGCCATATTTTGCCTTGGGTGAGGAAACCAGACCAGACTGAACACTGTACCATGAACGAGTTAGCGGGAGGGTGTGGTCGAAGACAAGGGACATACACCGAATGGGATATGGTTCGCGTCAAATATGAGCAAACTGCCGATGTAAATCTCGTCGTTCGACGTGAGGTAGACACTATTGCGACCGAAATTGTCATCAGGTTGACCTGCATGTACATCTACGGTGGTGTTGTCGACTTTGATTATGACGTGGTTATTCAAGTCCACGTAGGTGACGTTATGCAACTCGGACACAGCATTAGCTTGAGGAAGAAAGTCGACATTACCTCGTGGGAATTCAGAATAAGCAAGATGATGCGCAGACTCAACCATAATCATAAGGACCGGTAATATTAACATTATACGTGAACCCATCGAGACTAGATTCTGTGAAAATGTGTCCAAGACGTGAGAAAGTCAACTTGCAAGTCTGGGCCCGCATACTCCTTTACAAGAGTATAGGTTTGTCCATACGACGCTGGAAAGAGAGCCAGCGCAAGGGCAAGAAGCAGGCACATTCCGAAGGAAGCACTGGGGGTCGAGGCACAGACGTATGTTCATATAAAGGTTCCGCGTCGTATGCGCGATCAAAGTTCGACAGATTGGCGCCTAAAAGAGAACGAGAACGATCTGTGATACAGAAGGCCATATTGAATGACACGAATTGAGGTAGACCCATGGCTGTATGCTTCCAGCTTCCAAGGACACCGAAGCAACTTTAAAGGCTACGAAAAATCTTTTGACCTACGTCTTGCCTACGTCGGCGCTTGATCGATGATCGTAGTAGGGCATTGGTGACCGTTATGAGAAAGAAGCGGGTGTCGTGCCGTGCCGCATATGTCTTACTAATCATGTAGGTCACCAGTTTCTTTACACATCACATGTCCAAATTTCATCTCTGGGACTGGTCCATTCACAATTCCAGGCTTTGCAGATATAGTAATAATACTAAATAGTATTGATAACTCACCTACTGCTCATCAAGCTTCAAGCATCACTACTAACCCACCCTGGTTAGACTGACCGCGGTCCGGTTCTGAACCTGACGAACCTAGGTTTGAACCTGAACCGGACACCGCGGTGCACCGGGTTCATGATACATTCCATTGCTCATTTTCCGTTACAACTCCAACATCGGCGCAAGGGGGTTGTGGACCGGTAATCCCGGATATAGGTTGGTCGGTCGGTTGGGGTCCAAGGGCTCTTAAAATTTTTTTTAACTGCTTCAATCTGGGAACACATCAAAGAGCACTTTTAGTATATGTTTCACTTGTTATACTACTGCTTCGGCACCAAACTTGCACCAAACTCAAAATTTCCGATAGCTGCAGGATATGACTGTGAAACACACTATGTAAGTTTCTCCTGTTGCCACAGATTGTTACTTACTGACTATAGTACATCTGGACTGCCCTATCCTGAGCCTCACTGTTGCAAACACTATTCAGTGATGCATTTCTGCAGCCCTTGTGCTGCGATTTCTGAGGGTGCTCCAAACATATCTGTAGGGTCCTGATGGAGACTGATGTTACAGAGAGTCAGTGGGTTCTGGGTCTAAGTGCCAGTGACTTGGAAGGTCAAACAGGAGAGTCTGAGAGGGTTGCAAAGTTGGGCTGACAGGATCACAGCAGAAAAAACAACAGACCATTGGGTGTTAGTATCAGACTTGCACAGTGCATAACAGTTTATAACATGTTGATTATCATACAAACCCATATCTATGAACAGCCTAAAACAGAAATAATGTTAATCAGTACTGTGACCTTTATCAAGCTTACATTGTTAGGTTACCTAAGCTGCTAACTCAGAGACCTTAACCACTGAGCCAAACTGGCTTTTATAATCTATGTCAGTATTTGTACTTACTTGTCCACCCAGCTTTTTCCACTTGGCCATATCATTTCACCTAGTTGGCATCATTTGTGATTGCTCAATAGGTGTGTGTTAACCAGAATGGACATAGTTAACCCTTAGCTGACCCTTAGCTGACTGGGGCTTATAGAGGTTGGCCTGAGTCTTGTCAACCTAGGGTGTCACTAGTTTTTCCTGATTGACACATGCCAGTAGCAGGGTACTGGAAATACTCCTCCAACCAGCTGGTAAGAGGGGAGAGGAATATATAGTTTAGGACTTTGCAAGGGGGGTGCGGGATGCGATCCCGTGACCCAGGGGGGGGGTCCAGTCTCACCGAATTGAAGTTATGTATTGCACTTCCGAATAGCCCTCAGAGAAGCCTACAGAACCCATAATTAGAGTCAACTAAAGTTTTAAAAAGCTGACTACCAAGTATAGCAACAATGGTTGAAATCAAGTGAGTACTACAGCTTCTTGATCTCTGAACTTGTGTCATCTGACACCCCACTAGGTGTTCCATCACTGCATATTGCAAACACTATTTCTGTATTTGACATGCATATACCTTCAAGATGGCTCTGTTCAGCCTGCAGTCCATCAAAAAAGCGTAAAATTTGATTACTCAGACTTAGAATGAAATTTGGTCATGTGCACGTGATGAGAAATTACTGGAGTGACAACTCAGCCAAGCATGCAGTGCTTTATAAGCTGCTGGTGGTAATCATCTAATGGCAAAGATAGTCAGAAACAGAACCCAGATAGCCATGAGCTTGTCAGACAACATGCTGATCCAGCAAAGTACCTTTACTGACAGGACTTTGCTGGCTATCAGCTATTGAGATGGGATAGTTGCTAGGTGACAAGTCACTGAGGAACCTAACTATGGTGCATGTGAGCTAAACACTGCTACTTTAAACAACAATGAGATTAAGGCCAATTTCTTATCTGTCTTACAGAATGAATCATATTTATAATGTGAACATAACTGTAAGACAGATTTTGAGTGGACTCAAAATTGCAAAAGTTTTCAATCTCAAATCGGCCATATACTATATACAGTAAGTCTCTGGAATGCACCTATATGACTTATATGACTTATATGCCTTCTTGCTATACTCTCTCACTGCTCTCTGAGCATCCTTTGCTCCCATGCCTGACCTGTAAGCTTCACACCACTAAATTGTCTGCTGCTCCCATTTCCAAATGGTTTTAACTTTGACATTAGCCATTGGTTTGCTTTGAGTGCTTCAAAGGTATAGTCAGTGTTATCACAAAGATATATTTTGACTGCACCCCACAAGAACTCAACGGAATTAAGTTTACAATGAAGGAAGATGCAAAGGTGTCCATGTGCTTCACTTCCTAAACCAGTGACTTCTGCTCCATAAAGTCTGCTTGAGCTCAAGTATCCGTCTTGCACAGCATTGAGCTGGGGTGCATGAAATATTGGTTTGTTTGTTTTTCTTGCACTTCACAACAAGTAAAGACCACATTCCTGGAGTACAGCCTTTATTCCCTTTGGTTGGCCAAGAAACTCATGATGCTCAACAGTGAAGCTCATCCTTTGAATGACACAGGTGCCTGAATCATTCTGGAACCAGCCATCTTTGAGAGGAGCCTGTTTGCCACCAGGGTTGAAGTTCATGCATGTTGTCAATAGAATGTCTTTAGCATATGTTGAATGACCCTGTGAGCTACACTAACTCGGAATAAATAATGTCACCTGACTTTTTTTGGAAAGATCATGCTGTAGCTCAGGAAACAGAAATTTAAAATGACATGATTGGCTGTAGGGAGAAAAAATGTAGGCAGGATAAAGTAGTTGTTGAATCCACATTTGCAAAGGAATCTCCCAGCAGGTTCATGGGAAAATGATGTAGCATTGTTGAATCAGTGACATGGTCACATTTTTGTAATGTGAACTCAAACCATTACACCTGCCGCTCACCATTTTGATGCTTCTACTTACTTGTACTGGATTTAGGCATCAATAATGGCCAAACATTCAAGTCCACGAACCAAATGCAGGATTGTAACCATAAAGAAAGATGGGAAACATAATTGGGAGATTAAAGAGGCCCTCAAGCCGAAATATGACCTCTCCAAAGTGGCAGATTATTCACATAATCAAGAAATATGTCGAGAAAGAGAACTACAATGATGCTGAAAAAAGACCTGGTCATCCACATCTCATGACCAGCCATGATAAGTGCCTTGCGCTGTGTCACCTGTGTGATGGGACAGTCAGTGAAACACGGTGGTGGCAAGGTTACCATATGGGGAATGATAACCTATTCTCAGGTGTTGGGTAAATTGTCCGTATCGAAGGAAACATGGATCGATTTCTATATCATGAGATATTGAATGATGATGTCCTAGGAACATACCAGGACCTTGGTCTCGATCACACATCCTATTATTTTCAGCAGGATGGTGATCTGAAGCACAGTGCTGGCATCTGTCAGGATCGGTTTGAGGCACATGATGTTGATGTACTCCCATGGGTGCCTTCCAGCCCTGATATGAACATTATCGAGAATGTTTTGAGTCAACTTGAGCATCAGGTACGCAGCCGATGATAGGGACACTCGGGGTGACGGTGCACTCGAGCAGAACTGTCGACGCAAAGTCTAGGGAGAGAACTGCGATCTAAGGCTTCAGAATGAAGCCTCTAAACCACAAAACACACCACAAACAACACGCACTAGTTGTCTTTTAATGTCCCAGGGAGTGTGAGTTTTAGCTCTTTGTTATTCTAGAGTAGTGTCTCAAGCAGAGGTACTAGCATTAGTAATGCTTCGGAACTTTGTCTATTTCAGACTAGTATAAGTTTCGGACTTCTAGAGAAGTTGTCTAACTTCTAGAAACAGCGGATGATGATATCTGACACAAAACAATGCACCAACGAGTGCAAAACCAACTTTTAACTCAAAAACTCCAAAATCAAACTCAAAATCACAAAACTTGTTAACCCAAACTCAAATCGCAACACGTCAATCTCACACTAGAGATGAACCAAACAAAACCCAATTGTTCAACACCAAGCCAAATACAAATCGTAGGCAAGGGGTGGTTATCTTGTGATACTACAAGTCCTAGACGTCCTTATATACAGTTCTAGAGATATAAATATAGATGAATCGAGATTGTATGTACCTGGCCATGCGTGTATACGGTCTGATAAATAATAGATGAATCAGAAATGAAAACTAGAAAGGGATCTCCGAGGGTGGTTGCCATATGCTGCGCCACCTACCCCTATTTTTGATGTATGGCTGTACCCGGGCAGAGCGGTTCTAGCAATGCGTCCACATGGATCTGCATTCCAGGTACTGCTTTGAAACGCTTTTACTAAGCCTCAGGTGCCCTGTGATCGGCCTATCCGATACCGTGACTTTCCTAGTCCTGTTTTCTAAGCATTCTCCCAACTCTAGATGACTCAGTGGACCATGCGGTACACCAACGCTGACGAATGCGATGCTGGATCATGTGTTTCCGGTAGTCTAGAGAACGCCTTTCGACTTTCTTTCCTCCTTCCCCTAGACTCGATCACGTGATCATCGCGAATCATAGCCGTAGTACAGTTCTTAGTACTAGACATGAATTCCTGAGAGTTCAACTCGTCTAGGATTATCAATGACACCAATTAACTATACTAGCCATGTTTAAGAAAGACCCAACTCAGTATACAGCCTAGTCTGGAGCAAAGACAGCCGCAAATGAGTTTCAAAGCCAGATGCGTACTCAGTCACCAAGTCTAGAAGTAACGCCAGACTATAGACGAGTTAATAGACACATTTCGACCTTATAGCCCAACTTATGTTGATAACATTGCCAGTTTATAAGCTTAGCCACAAAACCGGCATATCACCGAGCCAACCTACCCCAAACTGAAGAGCAATTATGGTATCAGATTCCACTTGACTATATTTGGAAACTCTATGATTCTATGCCTTGACAGATTGATAAGTTAAGCATGCAAGGGGTGGAACCACTCACCATTAGCTGGTTTGGTCAATTTTTGAATGGAATGGCTTGCACAGCATGATCTTCTGTTATCGCATCACCCCACAAATCTAATTTTAGCAGAATTTGATTGATAACTCTTCAACACGAATGACACATGGTCCCATTTTCTGTATGCAACTACTACATTACCTCCTGCAAATTTTGATCCTACAAAACTTGGCTTGAATGTGTCTCGTTCTTTCACTATAGCATTGACTTGGTCACAAGAGTCACTCAGTGATTAAAAATAAACACTAGCAGAACTGTAAGATTCAGCAATAGACTCTTGTTGGTTAGTGCAACTGTTTGGATCAAAACCTCCTTGACCAAACAATTTTCATGGCTCTTGACACAGCTCTGTGTGATGACTCAGAAGTAAGATGGCTCAATTATGTAATTGATCTTTGTAAGTGAAATAAGTGGCTGTGAAGTTATTAAATACCTCCCTTGACCTTAGAATGCCGTTATCAGCATTCCACCAGACTCAAACCATGTCTGACTTAAGCTCTTGAGGGTGGCTAAGCCTCAAACACACTTGACCAAGGTGTGGAGTGAGTGCTAGACAATAGATTCAGCAATCTTCGGTTCCAGTTGGCTTTGTATATACTGAAAATGAGTTGTGAATACCATAAAAGATAAAAACCATTGAATCTGATGTGATTTGATGATAGACAGATTGATGATAAAAAGATTGGTGTATTTCTGAATCAATGATAGAAGTGTGATTTGTGTGATTATTCAAGTTTGGTGGATTTCATAGACTTTACAGGAGGATGAGTGGGAAGTGTTCAAGGGTCAGTATGTTCAAAGGATGTAGATAAAATGACATGAAGAGGTGGTGACAATGAGTGGGTCATACCACCCTTCTACAGCATGCATCTTGCATTTCAATCCACTACATCTAATACACTGTGTTTTAGGTTACCTCATGGAGTGTCATGGCTGAGTGGCCTAAGACATTGTGAACCTAAAGCTTAGGAGAACCTAGTACCACCTTTAGGCCAGAAATGTTCCATTAGTTTAAGAAGTAGACCTGTGTGAGTCACTGACTTAGTGCCCCTCCCTCTCTATAGTATCCTTAGGCTGCACTCATTGCCACCAGCCCTAAGGAGTAACTTACTAAGAGCATCCAAGCCTGTTGTCCAGCACTCTGGTACCCGAGATCTTCTGATTGAAGTCTGTACTTGTTCTAACAAACACCCTCCTTCATTGTCCCATGCAGTGATCTTTGAGATCTTCTAAATTGAAGTCTCACCTGCAACACCTAAGACTTCCCTAATGGTCTCCAGTAGAACATTTAGTTGTACAGTCACCTGAAGCACCTTGATTGGAGTCTGCCTAAACCAGCAACTTTCTAATAGTTATACTACTTACTAGGGGATAAACACCTCTGTTACTTAGAAGAAGTGTCTTAGAGTGCTGCTTGAGTGTTGGCTGTGTTGTATGGGGTTTGTTGTCCAGGGCTAGATCTCAGGACTCAGCCTCACTGCCTTCACTTAGGTAGTGCATTCTTGTAGCATAATTGGCTCACCTCACCCATTGCACAGTGAGATTACCTTTCAGTGAATGAACTGACCACCCCAGTTTTTTTGGACCAGTTGTGCACAGCAATTTCAGATGCCTGAGTGTGAGTATTACCCTTCCATAACACTTGGGTAAGGTGGCTTCTGATCATGACAGCTTGCTTGGCCTGAAGAGGGTGTGTCATCTTAGATTCATTTCCTTCCCCTCCCATTTTTGTTGAATCCAATTGATGTCAGCACTGCTGTGAGCTCTTGTTTCTGCTTTCCTTTTTCTCTGACATGCAGGAACAGTGAGTTTACAGCACTTGGATGGTGATGGGGGCTAGCCTTCCTCTCAATGGCACTCAAGAATAGTAGGTTCAGTAGGGACTCTGGGTCTCATTATATGAGATGATTGCCAGGTCATGAAGATTACCATCTAGCCCATCATCAGATTCATATTGCTTGAAGAATTCTGGTATAATGGTAGTGGACTCTGAATCTGCATCCACATTAATTGGACTAGCTGGGCCACCAGGATCATCTGGACTGAGAGCTTGCTCAGACTCACATATTATAGACTGAGGGCATGTCAAAAAACCTTGCATGAGCTGTGCACTGCAGCTAAAATTGGTATTGATGTTCATAACAGCAGCATGCGCTGCTGCTTGTGCTTGAGTTTTTGATGTTTAGCATTGTGCAATGCAGCATCCAGTTTTCATGTTGGGCCTTTATAGCACATCTAGCCATTGATAGAATAGATTTTCATATTATATAATACAACAAGTTATTGCTACCATGTAGTACTTCTAAGCAGAAATGATGAACTCTGACAATATCTCTAAAGGATGACAAAAAAGGTAAGAGAAATGATCAAGGCAGCATAATACAATCCAGCCGCAAAAGGTGACCTGTCTGGATCATCCTGAAACATGATCAAGTCGATTTTCAATGAGCTTCAGCTGTCTTTTAAATGATGTATTAATGCTTGCACTATATATTAAAGTATATTAGCAAGCTCAGAATGTCACCAATAGGGAGGGAGAGAGGGGGAGTGGGGGGTATCTGCCAAAGGGCCCTTAATTTTTTTTTGACCCTGTCGTCATTTTTGTAATGCCACAGCCCTCTTGGCCAGCCAACCTTCAAGTTGTCATGGAAGTTTGCAGGTATCTCTCCCAAATGCAGGATGAAATGGTCAAGGCAGTCACAGATACTAAAAAAATAAACAACTTTTGTCTGAAAGCAGCCTTCTTCACCAACAGTCAGCATATTGGTAAGATGGCGTAATCGCTGTGAACAGTTCCACTCGGAGCACATCTCTTGTGTGATGGAGGGTCCAGATCAAGTCCAGATGCAAAACAAACGCCCATGAGGCTGGACCAGTCATAACATCCATTGATAATAGATTTGAAGGTTGCATGACCCCATTCCTTCCATTGTTAACATTCTGAATTGAATGTCAATGGATTTGACAGGATGAAGGGAACAGAATGTGGACACTGGGATAACTAGTGAAGCTATACCAGACCTTGATCGTCTGCATCAAAGGTGCAGCACCAAGGATGTTTACAAGTTCATCTGGTAGGCAATTGGGACTACCTGTATTCAACCGGAGCGGGAAAACCTGATACTATTGTCATGCTCGTTGACATGGACAACTTAACAGACGTCAGCCCAGATCCGATCTATTTCTCTCGTGCTTAGTTTATGTAAAGCACTCGTAAAGTAAATCCAACAAGTCAGTTGAGCTATGAATCTCCAGCAGCGAGGAACATCTGGAGCGGTGCACTTAGTAATCGAACCATGATCAATTGATCGTGCCTCTCACTAAGATTGTTCAGCGTCTAAGTGGACTGTTGTGAAGTCGTCCTTGAAAATCCCTTCTTTTGATAGCGGGAATGGTAACCACCTCATCTCTTACTCCTATGCTATGCTTTGAACTGCAGGATAGTCCGGGTAGGGATGGCTAAGCGCTCAGCGCTTAGTACTAGCGCTAATTGGAGAACAGACAGCGTCGATAAAATCGGTCGTCTTGATCGGACTTACTTCAAAGAATCGAATCCGAGACAATTGAGTCCGAAATTTGTTCTTCGACGTCAATACCTCCTCTCTATCAAACGAAGTTCACGTTCTGATTAAAGGTGCATCTGTCGGATATGCGGAGTCTCAAAGATATGCCATGGGGAAGATTGAATTGGAAACTAGGTACACTTCATGTTCAAAGTTTTACGATAACATCTACTTCTTTGTCGACAATAGTGACATCGTAAGTTAGACACTAGTCCAATACTTGATGATGGCAGTATCTTGCAGGTCCGGGTACTGCTGAGCGCTGATGCTGTAGTGGCGATAGTTGACATTGAACCGCAAAAATGAAGGATGGAAGTAGACTTTAAACTCCGGTGACATACCGGTAAAGTATGCATGGTGACTCATTAGAAGTTTCTGACAACAAAAATGGAACAGTTGATATTGAATCTCGACCGCAAAAATGAAGGATTGAAGTAGAAGCACAGATTTAAACTCCGGCGACATACCGGTAAAGTATGCATGTGTATGCATGTCAGGACCTGGGGACTCATTAGAAGTTTCTAACAACAAAAATGGAGCTGTTGACATTGAATCTCGACCGCAAAAATGAAGGATGGACATAGAAGCACAGATTTTAAACTCCGGTGACATACCGGTATCCATCATCAGAATAGCTATGCCGATGTTGACTCAGAGAGGAGAAACACTTCGACCGCAAAAATGAAGGATGGAAGTAGAAGCACAGATTTTAAACTCCGGTGACATACCGGTATTCATCATCAGAATAGCTATGCCGATGTTGACTCAGAGAGAAGAAATACTAACAGCATGCATGAGGCCGTAGTAGGCTTTTGACATTGTCAGAATCATTACTCCTGTAGCACTCCCCAGAGTTCTGACCGCCTGAGCCATCCAGAAGGGAAAAAAATTACCTCTAATCCTAACTTACCGGTAGATCCAACCTTATAAGTAGAGCAACACAACGAGACTGAACAGCAACAAGAAATGCAATTCGCTAAGCTTGTCTCGGTCAGTACTACTTCAATCGTTCGTACAACCTGGCAGAACTTATCACTTATCATCTCCTTCAGCTTTTGCCCGTCTTCTTTGCCTTCACCTATGCTACACCCACACCAGCAGAGTCCATCATACTCAACAGAGCTGTCGAATCTCTGAATCCTCAATGCAATGTAGCTATGACTCTGAGCCCAGCAGGTTGGAGCATTTTTTACCAGGATCAAACAGGCGGCATAAATGTGCTCGACCTTAGTGGATTGTTCGATGCGGGACAGATCACCTCAGGACCTACCCAAATCGTCTCTCCGGGTGAAGTTCTACCTTGCACTCCACTTGCCGCGACTCCTAGGAATAGTGATGATCAGGTGAGCTACCAAAAACGCTGTTTATCCAAAGGACTCGGACTGACATAAACCCATCTGTTCTGTTAGGCCCACGTCTTCTTCCTCTCCCAAAACCTTGTCGTCAGCGAATACTTCTTCGCTGAAGGACAAGCTAATCTAGGATGGCAAGGCGGTTCCAGTTGCACGTCTTGCTTGACCAGCTCTAACTTCCAAGTTGCCTCTGGCACTCGAGCATTGTTTGCCGCAACCAATACGGCGAATGAAGCGATGGCGGTGGGATTTATTAGTGCTTCTAATCCTGGAACTTTGACCCAAGCAATTAAGAGGGACGCTGGATGGGTTTTGGCTACCCTTCCTAGTTGAACATTCGAGCAATTACTAGTGTCAACATGTAGTGTTGTATTCTTGGATCTTGGTTTTGATATTTGAAAAGTGTTTCCCAAGAGTGAGAAACCAGGAGGCCAATATCTCATGCGGATGTATGAAGCATGCAAATTTTTCAAGATGGAAGAGGAATACCAGCAGGATACTGAACGTACATCCTAAATCGAACGAAAAACTACTGTCATTCAAGACTTTGGAGCTCGTTCAAGTTTGAACAACATGAGTCATTACTTGCCACGGGTCTGAAGCGCTCCGTCTGTTTGTGATTTGTGCGAGTAGCTTTTCTATGAAAGAAACGTACAACTTGAGTTTGTTTGAGTGAAAGTTGAGATTGTTGTCGTGAGTTGTCGTGAACGGCCTATGTTTCCCGCATAGCTCTTAGTCAATCCGGGACTCTCAACAAATGCCTACTCTACATTTTTCTCCTTGATGATGCCTGTGCCAATATTTCAATCTTAGTCTGGCGTTTGTCTTTGATATTGATAGGTAGCCGTGACGAGGATGAAACGAGAAACATTGTGTAAATGTCGGACATAACATGGGCCTATGAGAATTTGGCCTGTATGTAGCTGTACCCGCGTTCTATCGCGTCATGTTTACTGTGAGAGTCCTCACCCAACTGAGTTAACGGATTTGGATGCCTCGGAAAGGTTTTTTTGAACCGTGGTAAGTACTCTCTTTGTGTGGATGCGATGCTTCGCACAGCATAGAGTCATTGGGATTCTCCAAGACGTTTCCTGAGTTGATAATTGATAGTCGATAAGCTTCTCTCCATACCCGCTCGCCCACCTGCATCCTAAAAGCTTATTTAGTAAATGGCTATCTATTTGGATCGTGTAGCCTATGGATGATTGTTCAGGTGAGCATTTGAGTACCAGAAATCTCTTCACTTCGTTACCGTTACCAGTATGATCGCGTACTGCTCAAGTTCTCTCGGGGGATTTCTTGCAGGACTGGCTTCGGATCGAGCCGATTCGATTCCGGCTGACGATCCCAT
>QLOY01004857.1:0-27163 GCA_003313965.1 Megacollybia marginata
ATAAATCCGACTTCTTTTGTCGGCTTTCGCCAACATCTCTATGTACACCACATGCTAGATATTATGCTGACGGTCAGTGTGGTCCGCCTCGTTGTCAATTCAACTACCGGTAAACACGAAGATGAGATATCCTCAAAAAACACCGCAGTCAGCTGCATTCCGACAGTGTATAAAAGCCGCTTGCGGTGGCATTCATTATATCCTCAGCTTTCCAGCTATATCGAATCCTCCCAACACAGGTGAGCTCTGCGCTACACTTTACCTTTACACTTTCTCACCCCGCGTAGTAAAAAGGATGAAATTCACCATCAGCTTCGTCATGGCAGCTCTAGCCCTTGGCACTGCAGCTCTCAATGACTGCATCAACGGACACTACTACTGCGGATACACCTTACGAACCCGCATCGGTGCGTCTCTCTCCATTCCCTTCAGCTTTCTCCTTGGTTAACCTTCACTTCTTAGATCCCAACTATGCCGCTATAATCGCACAGACGTTGGCCGAGTCTCCTGGTATTGTCACGACTGATCACGGTGACAGTGTCTTGTTTTACTGCTCCGCCAATGGAATTATCACTATCGAGGGTGGACAGTGTCCTAATGGCTGTATCTACGCCGCATCTGATGACTATTGTGCTTAACTAGACAGCGGTAGTTTAGAATCTAGACGTATCAAAACATTACCTCGCGGTACATAATCGATCGTTGAAACTTTGATTTCCTGACGGAAACCGACCTATCAGTCTCAAATTCTAGGTGAAAAAATGGATGGATGTGTAGGTGTATTGGAACGATGATGGGTAGTGTTGCGTCGAGACAGTCTCACATTCGATGGGTGGATGTGAGTACTCGCAGCTGGAATAGAGGCGATACCATCAGCAGTGCACGAGAGTTATGAAAAAGCGAAAAACACTAGTGACGTCAGCCCTGTTTATGTGACGCCTGAATCTAGTCCTATGAAAGTTCCGTCGGTAGCATGGAGTTGATCAGTCTACATACATACTGTAACAAAATAGCCAGTGGTGTCATATATCGGGAGATACGGGGATCGAACACGAGATTCGCTAAAAGATAAAGGCTCTGGATACTACCGTCGCACACGGTTATGCTATGCCGGACGATGAATGGACCTTGACCTAAACCTTTATATCACAAAGTTAGATGAACTTGGACTCGTGTGGACGGACTCTGCAGAATGAGACATTTGATTGCAGTGATTTGATCTCAGCCAAAATACAGTGTAATCGCAGTTTAGACACATCATGCTTTTGAGGGATGGACAAATATACTCGAGATCAAACACTACTCAGCGTTGATGCGCTTGAGAGATGTAGTACATGAGAAACATGCATTTGATTCACCTCATACATAGGTAGATCTAACCGGCACGGTCCCCTCGAAACTTACCGGCGACCAAACAGATGGATGGATGGAGGAGGAGGAGGAGGATCTATTACCGGCATGGTCCCAAGATGGAACACCGGGCCCGGAGAGTATGGAATGATAGCGTTTCCAAATTCGTCCATAGGAGGAGAATCTATTACCGGCATAATGCCAAGATGGAACACATAGAAGTTATCCTGCCCCATGTCACAAAAGAGACAGCGGTAGAAAAGTAGACGGTGTCGGGATCGAACAGCAGCATTGCAAAAACAACGAATTCATCCCCATGTCACCTTACACCGTTGCTCTATGCAGGACAACGAATATTCAACGGTGGTGCGAATCTAGTCTTATTGAAAGTGGGTTAGCAAAACTAGAAGTATTTGATAAAAACCTTTGCTAGTACTCCGTTAATCTACGGAGGACATTGTACGGACTTGCGTGATGTGGATCTAGACTTGCGGAACGACCCGGTCTGGGTAGAATATTTGTTGCAGAAAGAAGAAGGGCCGCTGGGCCAAGACGAAACATTACATCGAGTGAGTATCACTGTGCTGTAAGAGAATAGTCAGTGATTCCGACGATTAAACGAGAAAGTATACAGTGGAACCGACGAGAAAATGGAGAGTGTGTGGATCGAATTGCAGCGTTGCCAAAAGGTGCCTGTCCATCGAAACCATCCTGCTCCGTAACTCTACGCGTGATGAAAAAAGTAATATAGAGTCCAGTAAAAAAAGTATACAAACTGCCATGTTTCGGAATCGAACGGCAGCTTTGCAAAATTGAATCCTTGCCTTTCACTGTCCTCCACCATTACGCTACAGCGACGACATAGGTTAGTGGCGTGATGTGAATCTAGACTTGGAGAGATCTGGTCCACAAAGTCTTGCAGAAAGAAGAAAGGGTGGATTCATCCATCCGCTGGACATGTTTCTATGTTTCTATTGATACTAACGCCTGCGCTCACTAAGAGCAAAGGTATACAACCCTGACGTAGCTAAAGAATATAGAAAGTACAATGTGCAAAACTCAGTCCCCAAGTCCTTTCCAAGTCCCTAAACAACACCTGAAGAAGGTATGAGCTACTAGTCGGCAACATGAATAGATGGTAAATAGACGGAGTTGAAAAAGAAATAGTGACGATTACTGTGTGCAGTCACGAAAATACAGTGGCGTGATACTCGGGTCCACCTATACAGTCAACAATCGAATCAGGAAGGAGTGATGACGGAGAGCTCGACACAGCTGCAATCCGATCCGGAAGATGACGACGTTTGGCAGGTGGATGAAGAGAATGTGGCGAAAGTTTTCTCTTCAGGGAACAAGTAGCAGTGGCTGAAGGGAGAGAATTCGAAAGGCAGCGTGACGTGGCCAAGTTGTAGTAAAGATACCACCATATGCACAGACCCTGTATTGACCTAGCATAACGTACTTGTCCAGGGCAAAACAGTGCTTCAGGAGAAGCAGTTGGAGTGGGACATAATGGCAGTTTTCTGGCCAGTCGAAAACGAGCACGTACTGCATTCGATTCAGCGGGCGCCGGTATTTTGCTGCGACAGTTGTACGGAAAGATGTAGAAAATCCGTGCTGAACGACGGGCTCCAGCTCGACACTTGGTGAGGTGATTAGGAAGATTGGTTGGTGGTGGTTGGTACGGTGGTAGAGACACCGTGATTGATTTCGAGGCCTCGCCAGCCATGCTAGCGGTACTGGACACTTGTCTAACGAGGAATAAGAAAGTCCGAACTTCCAATTCAGTCGGAACGACAACCAAACGACCACCCACCGTCCGCGAAGATGGTGGTTGGTGTGTTTGTTGTTGTTGTTGTTGTTGTTGTTGTTACATCGAGTGACGGAATTGAATGTAATGCAGCCGACGCTAACAAGAAGGGAAGATATTGTAATCTATGTCGATCGGGATCCAGTATCGTCTTTGGGACAGCCTGGAGAGGACTACTGAAAGAGTCCGAATCATGGTGAGTGTTGGTCGTTGATATTCGGGAGTGGTCACATTCGATGGGCACATTTCAAAGATCATCGTCGATGGGCTGGTTAACCGGAGCTTTTTTGCTGTCAATGACCTATAATGGAAAGTACTCACTGGAAGAGATACCATCAGTAGTAAAAGAGACAACGGTAGAAGTCCTGTTAAACGTAGACAAAGTGGCGTGTGAGGGGATCGAACGGCAGCTTTGCAAAAAAGCTAGTGTTACCTGCTCACTATCAACCTGTACCACTGCTCGATACAGGACAATATTTATTCAACCGTGGTTTGAATCTAGTCTTATTGAAAGTCGTTTAGCAAAGCTAGAAGTAGGTGACAAAACCTTTGCTAGCACTCTTATAGCTACTCGAGTCTATGGAGGACGACGATGCACGGGCTTGCGTGATGTGGATCCAGACTTGTGGAAAGACCCGTGTATGGACCTCGCGTGATGTGGATATAGACTTGAGAAGATCCGGTCTAGACAAAAAGTTTTTTGCAGACGGAAGAAAGGGTCGACTCATTCGCTGGACACGTTACATCGAGCGAGGAATTGTATCAATGTATTGTAATCAAGGATTATCACAGAATTGAAGGGTATATGTAATGCAGCCGACGCTAACAAGAAAGGAAGAGATTGTAATCTATGTCGATCAGGATTCAGTATCGTCTTTGGCGCACAGGAGAGCAGCCTGGAGAATACTGATGAGAGAATCCGAATCATGGTGAGTGTTGGTCGTTGATATTCGGTAGCAGTGCTGCGTCGAGACAATCTCACATTCGATGGGCACTTCTCAAAGATTGCTCAAAGATCATCGTGGTTAACTGGAGCTTTTTGTCAATGGATGGCAGCGTTGCCAAAGATACCTGTATTCAAATATCGTAACTCTACGCATGACGACAAAAGTAGTCCTGTTAAAGTAGAAAAACTGGCGTGTGTCGGGATCGAACGGCAGCCTTTGCGAAAAAGTTTCCAGAGAAACATCGCCAACTACCTATACCACTACGCTATACAGGACAACATATGTATGCCCGTGGTACGAATCTAGTCCTACTGAAAGTCAATAGGTGATGGATAAAACATTTGACTCAGTGCATTCGCATATGGATCGAAAGGAGATTTGTCAATATGGAATATACCGTCTTGCACTGACGATATAGAGACTTGCGTGATGTGGATCTAGACTTGTAAAGATCTCATGCTTTTGAGGATGGATGTACTCGAGTCGGTCTGAACTATAGAACAAACTACTCAGCGTTGAGATACATTTGAGAAATGAACATGTGATTTACCTCGTAGGTAGGTCTATTACCGCCGACAAAACGGATATATGAATCGAATGCCAAATGGTCCATATAAATCCTACACGATGTGACAAAAGAGACGGCGGATCCTGTTAAAAGTAGACAAAGTAGCGTGTTTCGGGATCGAACGACAGCATTGCCAAAACATAATTAAATGTCTTCTTGCACCGTTACACTACATAGGACGCTGTCGGAGTGGGGACTTGCATGATGTCGACCTAGACTTAAGTCTAGACAACGTTTTTTGCAGAAGGAAGAAAGGGTGGATTCATCTATCCGCTGGACATGTTATCGAGTGACGAGGAGGGTTTCAACGTCTTGCAATCTGAATCTCACGGAATTGAAGGAAAGTATATGTAATGCAGCCGACGTTAACAAGAAAGGAAGAGGTTGGAATCTATGTCGATCGGGATCCAGTATCGTCTTTGGTACATAGCAGAGTAGCCTGGAGAAGACTACTGAAAGAGTCCGAATCAGTGAGTGTTGGTCGTTGATATTCGATGGTAGAGACAGTCTCACATTCGATGGGCGCTTATCAAAGATCGTCGATCGGTTGGGTTAACTTCTTATCGGTGAATCGGTGAGTACTCTAGAAGAGATACCGTCAGTAGTGCGGAAGTCGGAGACGAGATTTCCCAAAAAGCGCCCAACGCCAGTGACGTCAGCCTGTAGCTGACGCCAAAAGTCACTGCACGTGAGGACCGTAACAAAATGAAAAACTGCTCAGCCAAAATACAGTATAATCGCAGTTTCTATTGCGGTGAAATGCTGATTTAACAGCAAATGGAATGAAGTACAGTGGAAATAGAACATTAAATGTAAGTTGATGCAGAGTCAGATTAAAATGCAACACGTACTGTTGACATTTAAAACCGCATATTGCTACAGGGAGAAAGTAGCTAGTGCAGACGGAATCGAACAAAATGCAACCACCGATTGACTAATCTCTCAACCGCTAGGACAAGAAACCAATACTAAGAAGCAGTATGAGGATGCGATCTATCCCAATCCAAGTCATTGCAAACGGTGCGTGTTGATACTAGTGTTGAAGTTACATATGACGGTCGGTGGGTGCCTGTCTGGCAATGAGTTGGACAACTCGAGTGTTGTGTTGTCTGAAATAATGTGATAGACGAGTTACCACCAGTAAGTAGTCTCATGGTGGAACTGGAGCTGGAGGCACGTACGATATTGCACTCAAGTAAGCAAAGCTATACAAAATGCAAACGAAAAGAGTAATGTTTTAGGGAATTAAAGAATCGCAGGAATCAAACTAAAAAAACCACTGGAGACATACAACGATACGTTTCTCAACCGCTAGGATAAGAAGCTGGATATCAACGATAGCTAAGAGATTGTAATCTAGCTCGTGAGGTTGCAGAGTTCCTCACCAGAAAGCGGAAGACCGATCGCACATCATGCTTTTGAGGATGGACAGACGTAGTGACTTGTCTGGTATCCGAACTCGATGAAACTACTCCGCGTTGATGCGTTTGGTTCATGAGAAATAAACATTTGATTCACCTAGGTCTATTGCCGGCGACAAAATGGATGTATGGAGCTAATGGCAGCGTTGCCAAATCGTTCATACTATCCGGCTCCGTGTGAGGCAAAAGAAAACAACTGTAGAGGCCCCTGTTAAAAATAGACAAACTGGCGTGTGTTGGGATCGAACCGTAGCTTTGCGAAAATGTCCTGGATATCACCCTACCGCTACTACATGCAGGGATACTAACGATTGAACGAGAAAGTATAGACTGGGCTTACTAACGAGAAAGTGGAGAGTGTGTGGATCGAATGGCAGCGTTGTTAAAACATAGCTGTCCATTCCATCGAAACCATCCTGCTGATTCTAGGCACACTCAGGAACTTTACCCAAATTATACGCGGGCGGGGTACCATATTGAAATGAATTGGCCAAGTCAGTTGACAGTCTCTGCAGTTGTTTGAATGGGTCAAATATAATTTTGATCAAAGATATGATTTGGACGTACTTTGGAAACAGACGATGCACCTCCATGAGAGATCGAAAGAGACGCTCAACCAAACAACTACAAACACTTACGCTCATCTTATGCTCATGCATCTTCAGCACTTGTGTGTTCCCTTGCATCCTTGTATCTGGCTCCGTCTTTTTTCACTCGCTCTGTCAGCCTCAAATCATTGTTTTATACGATCTCTGTCGACATTGGAGTATGACTATTCAAATTATGAGTACCACACGGTTGACAGCAAGGTTCGGTGTTCCGTGCGGCTAGTAATCTCCATTTGCATTTGTGAATGCCGGAAATGGGCTGGAATGTCGTGGCCCGCAATCTGTTTGTCTCATTTGGCTTGATGCTGCTCGCTGCGACGATTCGGGGGTTGCCTATCCGTTTCCTCAGAACGTTACTTAAATATGTAAGGTATCACTCCCTAGGTGTTATGTTGGTTCTGAAGGCTTCGTTAGCCTTTGCACCATATTCGCATCGGAATCAACGAGCTCGTGGTATGTATTCTTCATCCTTCTCCACCTGCCGATTTCTCCACTACAGATTTCACTCTTTCCTGACGTATCACGATTCGCCTCCTGGCGTTGCCTTCGTAAGGTTCCGTTCTGCGTCTTGTCTAACGACTGTACTAATCGCGATACTGCTAGTGTTCTTTTGGGGACCAGACGAATGATGTGGGTGGCGTCAATGACGAACGATTCCGTTCTCGACGAAGAACCCCACCTAGAACCACAAGACTGGTGGCGCAGTCCTCGAATCAAGCTACCTTGGATACTTTGGATTTGTCATGTAGGTCTCATGTGTTTACTATATTTCCTCACTCGCTGGTATCATTAACGTCATACCCGACCATTTACCATTATGTGCAGAAAGTGAGGAGCTCAAAATCACTGTTGTGTATTGACCGACGGTAGCTTTTTTGTTCTTCTGTGGTGTATCTTACTGACGAGCTTAGCCTTATTAACATGCAGCAAGTGCGGCAAAGATGTATCCGAACGCAACTAGCAAAGGGTTTAGGGAATGTGACTAGCAAGGGTCGCATGCTGACAGACTTCGACGCTTTGTCGATGCTTCTATCACTGTTTTAGATCCCTCCCTGCTACAACGAGCATCTATAGTACTCCTTCTTGATGCATTCAATACTTACTCAGTCGTCTCCATTCTGTTTCGACGCTCGAACAACGCAGCTCGATTCGTCATTCCAACCCATTCACCAGGCTCCCGTCTCAGTTGATGGCTTGTATGGTTGTCACAACGATCTACTATCTCAGCACATTAGTAATTTAGTATTGCCATGACGCACTTCGGCTAATCAGGAGGACTCGGATCCACCACCTCTTCCGTCTTCTGTTTGCCTGTTCTGTATACAACGTCCCTTTGCCTCGTCACAACAACCTCAACGACACGTTCACACATTCAAGTTGACATCCCTTTCAGACCCACCGCGATTCTCTTTATGTCACAATTCTGAATTCATTCCAAATGTGGCAAGCCTTGGCACATGCGAATCATTGGGTCCGTATTGTATACCTCCATTCAATCATCACATCTCCCTTCTCCGCTCTTCGTACCGCTCTTCGTCGGGTTCCTGCGCTGTTCCTGTCCAAAGCAGTGTCTTGGGGTGGGGCGTACCAGTCTTTCAGAACAATCCATGCCATGCCATAATCATCGACTTTGCGGTTCCTCTTGTTCGCGACGAAGCTTGTGTCTAGTTTTGTGGCTATATGTAGCTTGATCCTGCGTATCTTACATTAGGTTTAACACTTTTTCGAGTTGGGAGAGGTTAATCAGAGGTGAGAGTCTCAGAGACTCGATGTCTGTGATGTGTTGATCATTCATCCGACTGTTCAAGACAACTTACAAGTCAGGATTTTCTCCGACTTGATATTCTCTCCAATAGTATGATGTTTGGAACCCGGGTACTGACTTCTGAGTAAAGAGTTTGACGTTTGCCCCCTCGGCGAAGCCCGATCTGTACTTTGTAGCAATCACATGGGCAGACCGGCTAGGCTCCAGCCGAGCAACACGTCTGTAAAGCGGCCAGTCGAAGCTTGATTCCCATCCATCATGTACATCGCTGAGGACTCGGAATATGCTGTCCACGAGAAGGTTGGAGGGTAATCTTTTTGTTTCTAGCTTAAGCTCTCATTAGCAACTCTATACGAAGAGAAAGATAAGGGTTGTCTGTATCGGCGCAGGCGTGTCTGGTATCCTTCTTGCCATTCGCTTGCCTATGATGACTGAGAATGTTGAATTAATCGTCTATGAGAAGAATCCAAAGGTCTGGTGCTATATAAGTGTCGGTACACCACTCATTTACTTCGTAGGTTGGCGGAACTTGGTATGAGGTATCTTGTTAATGCCCGATACGCTTTATGATCTAATAGTGAGCATAGAACCGTTATCCTGGAGCTAGATGCGATGTTCCTTCCCATCTCTACCAGTACGTTTTGTCTCTGGAATGAAGAAATCTTGCAAATGCTCCCCAAAGGTACTCTTTCGAGCCGAACCCATACTGGTCCGCATTGTACGCATTTATATCTCCCTTTCACTCGAATGACCACGACACTAGCTCCTCTCCAGCCCCCGAAATCCGTCGATATCTCCAAAATGTTGCGGTTAAATACGACGCAATAAAGTATATCCGCTTTCGGACCAAGGTCACAGGTGCTTTTTGGGATGAGGTCACTATCCAATTATATCTACGAGTTCTCACTGTTCTAATTTCGCTCGCCAGGATGCCGGAAAATGGAAGCTCAAAGTGACTCCGGACGAGGGTCCCGAGTTTAACGATGAATGCGACATCCTGATCAATGCTATGGGTGTCCTCAAGTATGCTTAATTTCCACCGACTACTCCATGTTGACACTCCCAGTAATTGGAGGTTTCCCAGTATCCCTGGATTGAAGGATTATCAAGGTGTTCTCTTGCACACAGCAAATTGGGACGACAGTGTCGATCTCACGGACAAGAGTATTGCTGTGATTGGCAATGGAAGTTCTGCGGTCCAACTTGTTGCGGCCGGTAAGAAGTTCACAAGAACATACCAAAGTGTTTAACTCATCTTCTAGTAACGCCAATTGTCAAACATCTTGATAGCTACATACGTTCACCTACTTGGATAATCTCTGGGTAAGTCAGATATAACCCCTTGGCTGCAGATTGTGTGATAAAAGTTGCATCCAGTGTACGACAACCAGAGAACTTGGAAAGAACACCCGACGGTCAGTTCATATACAGTGAAGAGCAGATGAAGCACTTCGCTGAGGATCAGGATTATTATCTTCAATATGTGTAAGTCATTGAACACTATCCTTATGCTTCGGGACAATATATTCTCAGAGATAAACTCGACAATACTCCATCTTCGGCTGGTAAGGAGGTCCATAAAGATATTGCCAGGCTTTAACGGCATTGATAGCTCTCGTGAGGATGTTCCTTCGGGATCATCCTTCTCAAGCAACACTCTTTTCTTTGACTGCAGCAGATATGAGACAGAAATTGTCCAAAAAGCCGGAATTAGTTGAAAAACTGATACCAAGCTGGGTGAGTCGCTGGTCTTTCCATGGGTCTCCTTCAAACAGAGAGTATAGCCTATCGGTTGCAGGAGAATAACCCCTGGTCCTGGTTATCTCGAGGTCTGTTAAGTGTCCTTCTAGGAAAGACATGTGTGATGTCTGATTTAGGCTCTTGTCGAGGACCATGTTGATTGTATCTTTGAGGATATTGCCAACTTCGATGCTACTGGAATTAAAACGAAGAATGGCAATCACAGGACTTATGACGCTATCATTTGCGCCACAGTAAGCCATCAACGATTCTCAAATGTATAGTAACACTATGGCAGGGCTTTGATGTGACCTATAGTGCACGTTTTCCGTTAGTTGGACGAAATGGTGCACAACTAGATGAAAATTATGCTGAGAGCCCGTATAGCTATCTGTGAGTGGATCTTTGCCGACTGATACTTGGTACCTTAAAATCTAGTGGGATCGGAGTACCAGGGTTTCCCAACTACTTTTGTAGACTTTATTTGCTCTCCGAGTCACTTTGATGTCACTCAATTCCATTGCAGGCTTTTTTGGTCCTAATTCCCCAGTCGCTCAAGGCTCATTGCTTCCTCCTGGAGAAGCCCAGGCCGAGTACATAATCAACGTGGATCATTCACTAAACACGACTTGTGTGCTCACTCTTCTTTCAGGCAATCATCAAACTCCAAACCCAAGACATCAAGAGTATGATGCCGACACTTGTCGCCACTCGTAAGTTTGCCGAGCACACTGACAACTGGATGCCTAGAGCTGTTTGGAGTGCTGGTTGTAGGGTGAACTTCGTATCTTAGCACACAAGGATATTGCTGACCAGATAATCCAAACAGAGTTGGTATAAAAACCATACTACTGATGCTCGAGTTTCCGCAATTTGGCCTGGGTCAATTGGGCATTATGTTGATGTGTTGGCGCAGCCTCGTTGGGAGGATTGTGTGTTGTTCTCTTCACTCTCCATTCAAACTAATCATGAAATACATAGACGAGTACACCTACATCGATACCAATCCATTTTCCTACCTTGGAGACGGATTTACACATATTGAGCATGTAGGCGGAGATCGTACTTGGAACTTGGGAATCAGAACGAACAGCATGAAGGATCACCCTGCACTGAAGCATGGGAGGAGGACTCAGGTGTGAGCTTGAATGAAACAAACATTGAATGTATGATTGTAAAGCTGTGACAAAAAGACTTTAGCATACATTCCTTTCCGAAGTCGGAAGGACTCATCATTGACTCATCTTCACCTAACAGCTCCCAATTTGTATGCTGGATCAAATACAAAGCCTATGTATTGTGGTGCAAGTAGATCAACAGACAGGGAACGAGTAGAGAAGTAACTCGTGAACCTCATAGACTCATAAATCAGCCTGATTAAACCCACAGGTAGTGAAACCCTAGTTCGTCTTTCTGACAGGGGCGGTGTCAGGGTCCGTCATTGTGAACAATGGCTTCCTCTACTTTGAATCTTCTGAGTGGGATGGCATCAGGGCACGGCAGAGAGTATCTCCTTGAGACATTACCATAAACACGCTAAAACTGACACAATGGCTTCGAACGATTGTGACTCGCCTGAAATTCATGAAGCTAAGTCCTTAAACGATTAGCAAACCATTGTTAGATGCACAGCGGAAGTATTCAACCAAAGTATTATGAAGGGTTGCTACGCTAGCTTTGCTAAACGAAGCTCACTTAGGATTACAGTCAAATTACAGTGGGGAGCGAGCGAGCGGGAGGTTAGACCGGTTAGAAGGAGCAGGTAAGACGATCCTATCAACGGGTTACATCTCGAGCACCTAAGCAGCGTCAATCCATACTTATAACCCGTTCCCGTAACCTCATCGATGGGAGGTAGCCCGGACACAACATGCCGCCACCTTGATAGCGATGTTCAGTTCCGTGCTGACTCCAACAGAGACCTAGAACTTTGATTACACCCAGCAAGCTACCAGTTCTCGCGGGGTCTCTTTCCTACAAATTCAGTGTCAAACTTTTTGTAGTTGGTGACGTGAATTGGTACCGTTGTTTTCGTTTACAAAGTGTCAAGTATCCCTGCATTCACTAGTGGCACATTCCGGGACAGTGTTATATATGTTGAAACGGGTCAGTTATGTACAGTATTGTAAACAGGACTTACCTTGCTATCAAGCTCTTTCACAGTCCCCGGTGACTGACTGTCTCAAGGACTTCAGTTGAACGTTGAACAGTTGCATTGATCAGTACAAGTACAAGACTTGTGCGAGGCGTGAATAATCTATTTTCATATTATGTCATTTGGTTCATGAGGGACTCCAGCTATGGCTGACGATTGGAATTTTGAGGCTTGGTTGAAAGAGACGCTCAGCCAAACAACTGCAAACACTCTCTTGCCTCTCGGCATTTACTTGGGCGCGGCTTGGGTGTTCCCCTAACGTTTCCTATCTGGCTCTTGCTTTTTGAATTCAATACGTCAGCTCACATTTGTCTTGTTGAAATTGGAGCTGAATTACTTATTTCAATCAGTACCGTACCACACGGTCGACCAAGATCTCGTGTTCTGCCCAGCTGAGAATCACCGTAGTCACTTCGTTAGCTCAGAAACAGGTGGGAACATTGCTCACTTGCGTCCCATCCTTCTAATTCGAATCCTTAGCTCGACGTTGGTGTTCTACCTGTGACTTGTCTATCCGTTTCATTTCCCTGGAATTTTACTCTATGCACGCGTAAACATGTAAGTTGTCGCTCAGTGGCTCTCAAAGCTGAACCACTGATGAGCGCTGAGCCTCCTTCGCAGTGATATTCACGTCCAAATGAACACACTCGCAGTATGTATTCCCTATCCTTTTTCAATTGCTGATCTCGTTGCTACAGATCTCACTCTTGCCTCTAACGGAATAGTGAACACGGCGTATTGCTATTTACCCTCCAGCGCTGGCGTTTATGGTAAGCTTCCGTCTTTACCGTCTGCCAATGATGATACTAGCTACTTGTGCAGGTTTATTGTTGGACGTGTAGGGAGAACCGATGACGAACCAGTCCTGACATGAAACCCTCGCCCCTTGCGGTACCAGAATGCAGCTCTGCAAAGTGTCAAGCTTTCGGATAGGCAGGCGAAGCTGACACGTACATACCTCGATGCTCTAACGTCAATTTGGGTCCCTATGCCTCTCTTCACTCTCTCGATGCGCTCAGTCCCTACGCGCTTGTTTAGCTGCCACGACTGGCCATTCCGCAAGTCACACGTCATGTATCGCTGTTGAATGCATTCAAAGTCGTACATCTCTGCTCTTTGACAGTTTCCGACCGTTGTAGACCCTCGTCTGTTCCTACGTCTCGCTCCCCTGCGACCGCTGTGATTTGTTACGGTGTCACGCCTAATAGTCTTGCTTTCCACCGCACAATGTGTTCACTACGAGCTCAAAACCCGCGAATGTATTGGGAGGACCTGCGCTCCAGCAGCCATACACAACTCCTGGTGATTAATTGGGTGCAAAGAGCGAAGAATGGTCTGTCGTTCAGTTCCCTGAAAATGCTCTCTTATTGATATCAAATTAGGCTCGATTTTGATGCGCTTTACTTGCCATCAAGCGGGGTATGGGGTTATATCAACTTCTTTTGCATTCCGTTGTTTCGTTGGAACGTGTTAGCCCCCAGGAACAAGGAACTGAGAGGCAAGTTCATTGCGGCCGCTATCCCACAAGCTTGCTGACGATCCTGTGTTTTTACAGTACCATCGCATGCATCCTCAACCAATCCACTTAAGGTCATAAAGCTGGGTACCTGCCTACTTTGATATACTGGGTATCAGGTACGTCCGTAGGACACTTCTTCTCGCCTTCTCATCTCTACCAGGGCACCCTTTCCTCTCTCCCGGCCATACGTCTTATGATCAAGTGTGATTACGTCACATTGTCGCAGTAAGTACATAGGATGCAACTCCAGCCGTTTGGGATACCACAGTGAAGAGCACCGTGATCGAGAAGGAAGGTTAATGAAGCCTAGCATAAATCAACAACTGTCATTGATTCCCGCAATATTGTCTCTTCAACCGCTGCAAATACTGATTTGGTATTCGATGTATCCGTCGCTTGTATCAAACTGCAGCCTCTACGTTAGCACCCAGAAGTAGTTGAGGGAGACATAGGTGCATACTGAGGATAAACCGAAAGCCTAGCCCTGTTCATCTTCATAAATTTCCACACAATATACTTCACTGCCTTCTTCACATCATTCCCTCCCGTATACTCCGGGAAATGCCTTTCCAATGGAATTCTGGGGAGTTTACTCTTGAACACATCTATTTTGTTGAGAAGTAGGATGATAGACGTTCGGAGGAACCAACGAGAGTTGACTATGGATTCGAATAGGATGAGGGATTCTTGCATACGGTTTTGGCCTTCTTCTTCGACTCGGACTTGATCGTATTCTGAGAGGGCGGTGCAGAAGATTATGGAGACTACGGATTCGAAACAGTGGATCCATTTTTGGTGTTCGGAGCAATGGCCGGGGTCCAACATGCGGATTCTAGATGCAGACCCCTTAGCCGGGTGAGAGAGAAAGGGAAGGGGGGACATACGAGAGTTCACCCATAAAAAACCGTGTTTCGGAGATGGCTGTTGTGTGTGATCGAGCTCTGAGGATGTCTGCTTCGGTTGGTTGATACTCTGGTGATCCAATTCTTAACACTTCTGAGAAGAAGCTGTCCTCCGGTCAAATGAATGAAGAGAGGGAAGGGGGAGACATACTATTGTGCATTATCCATCAGATAGAAATCACTAGAATGCTCATTCAGCATCTTGAGCACAATGGGATCCTGAACCAGACGGTGTATGGCCTCGGCAATCTCGGGGGAGATCATATTGAGATCAGTGGTGTTTGCAATCCTATCAGCCAAGACCTGATTTGAAGGATCGACAGGGCATAAATGGAGGTTGTACATTGCACCGACGATGGCTTGTGCAGATTCCAGAACGTTTTTGTACACTACCAGTCGGAAAGTGAATAATTCCTCTGCGGTGAATCCGTTCTGATGGATGATTTTCATTTGTTTCATTATTGTTGATTTTCCGGATTCTCTTGTCCCTACCAAGCCTCGCCGTTCAAAAAACAGTTTTTTACTGGACACTGAGTGCTGACCTAAAAGCAACATCTTGTATTCTTTTTTCAATTGTCGACCTTCCTCATCCAACAACATGTCTATCGCATCCGATTTCCGTTTCGCTTCACGGTCTAGTTGACGTGCAAAGTTATCCATTAGGTACTTTCCTGTCGGTCAGTCGATGGGAAAAGAAGGAGGGGAAGAGGGCAATATCACACGGAAGTCGCAATTTTAGTTCAAATTTTGACCTGGGAAAATTCATGTCAGCAGATACGGCCGCTGCTATGTTACACAAAGCAAAGAGCTAGAAGCAATTTGGAAGCAATAAGCAATGGCCTATCAAGCCTTTGTAGAGACGATAACTGAGATATGTTCAAACAATGTTCAGATGTATACCCCGGGGCAGCGGTAAGTAAACGAGTGTAAGATAGTATTACCGTTGGAAAATTATCTAATCATTGATGTTGATGTCGCAATTCTAGATCATCAGTTAACATTGTAGCAATAAGATCTAAACAAAACTTACTCCGAGTGACTCACAGGCCAGGGGCTGTGACCTGAAGGGCATTACAAAACAGCTTGTCATTTGCTTTTCATATGTCTTCGAGGGGTCTGGACCAGTACATGGAACCATTGAAACATTGACGACTCGGTGTTTGCTTACCCTGAGTACTCTTTACACCCACTGCAATCAATGCCGACGCAAGGCTCAAATTGGCGTTCCGGAGTTGAGCGGGTTCAACTCGTTCCTAGTGTCTCGTCCAAACCTATAATCACTGTGTGGAGGTTGCAGATAACAAATAATCACAAATTCAGCCAGAAGCTACACTTTAGTCACTGTTGACGTTGAGCTCAGTCGTACCGATGCAGTCATCAGGATACAGACTCCATCATGGATCTCATCATGCTGACAACAGCATCTCAGACGACTCTGGTTCAATTTATCCCTGCCTCCCACACCCCATCTTGTCTGCTGCGCTGCATTCAGTGTGGTTTTCGTTCTCCAATTTCATCACAATGACCGCATCTCAGCAATGATGCTGATTGTTTCATCATTCACGCAAGTCTTTCTGTAAGGTAACCGTGACTCCAGGTCACAAAGTAACACGGAAGGATGATGATCCGAGGGGCAGTGCCGCTCGGAATATTAAGGGGACGTTTCAGTAGTATTTAGTAATAATTTTCTATCTTCCTACCTCTTTGTACTACGGTATTTTGCAGTATAGAAAGAGGTCAAACGCAGTCTAGCGTGACAGGAAGCTGGGAAGTATTACACTTTCCTTGGTCTAATGGTCCCGCCACTCCCAACGGTACCTCATGTATCTCTGGTGATAATTTGGGGTTCAAGTCCCTTATTCATCATCGCCATTAACATGAGATGTCAGTATATACGCTCCGGGAAGTGCTGGCCGATCCAGCGATCTTCCTGTCTTATAGTGCATGCATGATTCTTGACAGACATGAGTACCATCTTTTCCTCTTCCCGGCTCCGCAAGCTGGATTAGGAAAGCTGTCGTCATGCCTAGATCTGTTTGTCCAGTTCAGCGCTCGCATTTGAGAAGGAATGTACAAGTTAAATAACTTCTTAAGGTAGTTGTCTATCTGTTACCATATGGTATAACGGTCAAGCCCATGGTGACTTGCGTGTAAACCAACTTTGTTTTTTCAAGGTTTCGATCCCGGTTGAAGCCGTTTTAACTGTTATGTGAGCATTCCATGGGTCCAATGCATACTGCCAAAACGGAGAGAAACAAGTGTTCAGCGGATACGAAAGAAAAGTCATAACATCCCATTGTACTCTTTTACGCTCTACACGGCATGCATAAACCCGACTCATTATCGGTATAAATCCGTATCCTATGGTCACGGTAACCTACTCGCACCGTCCCGAATCCAACTTCAGCATGTGTCCTCTTCCATCTCTGAACAGAAGGGCGCACCAGAAATGGAAACTGGAGTGTATCCGCAAGTAGCTCGGAGGAGGAGGAGGATCTATTACCGGCATGGTCCCAAGATGGAACACCGGGCCCGGAGAGTATCCCGACGAGGCAAGCTAGTAGATACAAAAGTAATTAAGTACCTACTCGTCATCGTCTCCGGAAATCAGATAACAGTACGGAAAGACGACGACGGAGAAGGCGGGGTTTGTTATTGTGTTGCGGAAGTTGACGTGGACCCAGCGAAGACTTTATCATGGTATAGGCTCTGAGAGCGAGCGAAAATAGATGTTCACCGTGTCATCAACATTGACTGTCACTCTGTTCGTCGCATGACCAAAGTTATGAGATATAGACCTTCTGAAGGTGTAGCTTTATGGTGTTACCATAGTGTAGTTGTATATTTATGGCAGATGCAAAACCGTCCGAACTTTTTAAGGAGTCGACGTTTCGATCCTACCTAAAACCGCTTTTATGTGACAATTGTGCATAGGTATCCAACCCATTTTCCACCAGAGGCAGATATCAAGAAAAGGTATCACGACAATATAACCTAAGCAGGAGTAAACTTGGGGAACGAATACTTACCTGTATATTGAGACTGACGAAGTCTCGGGGAAGCAGAATTTTCGATGTCATTTTTCGAAAACCCACGTTGAGCTATGGAGCTATATTAGCAAATCGGGTCGTGTTACAGCAGCGTATAGCCAAGAGGAAAGCACAAGGCCGTTCTTGGTCTTACAAAGCCTTGTCTTCGCCGCGACGCCAGCCTCGTTGAACCCATAATGCGAACAATTCTTATTCTGGTATGAGAGTAGTGCTAAACGAGATTGCGCGGCACATAGATTGAGTCTAGAGAGAAGGATCTTGGACCGCAGGGAAGAAATGTAGTCGTCAAGTGTCAGTAAGAAGACAAGTACGTGGTTTTGTTTGGTTGTTTGGTCGAGACGCGTTGACTCTCGGCTTTTCCTTACCGCCTTATATAGGTTACATTGTCATTCGGATATTTCCTCCTCCTTCGTATCTAGTCCAAAATGGGACTACGTTAGAATGTCATTTATCTGCCTATGTAACATTTTCACATAAAAGCGCTTTCAGCTGGGATCGGATCATTGGAAAATTGTTGCGATCTTTCATCATTTGCCACTAGCGTACCACTACACTACGGCAATATAGTGCCTTCAGAAAGTATCTCATTCTCCGTATTGGCACATCAACGTCGGTGGCTAGAAACAAAAAGTGATACCGGTATCCGCACTTCTGTAATGACCGGCAGCGATCGCCGAGGGGTAGATAGCCGGCGGAATCCGGAAGACTATTTTTATGTTTATAAGCCGGCATAGTCCACCAGTGTTCAAAAGTGTTCAGTCCTTCAGCTGCAGTATCCAACTGAGTCCAAATAACCATTAAGTCAACACTTTTTTTGTGTCGAAAGTGTACAGCCTTAGTACGTACTCACTGGCAGTCTTGTCATATCCATGATTGTTCGCCATTGTGCTACTTCCTTACCAATCGTCCCGATGCATGATTACTTCGAATACAAATAATGCTTCGCTTGAGTCTCCCTTCCTTTCCAACTAGTTTAACCGCGCCCTTGAAATGAATATCACTTGCCATATGCCTAGGTGGTGAAAAACCGGAGTCGATCATAGCGACGGATATTGCCGAGCATTTACAGCGCTTTTAATATGAATCATCGTTGATATACTCACAGCCTAGGTTGAAAGTTGAGGACCTGAAGCTTCATGAATCAATGGAAGTAACAACACCAGCTGGGGATCCTAATGAGCAATTCATCTCGAAGAGAACTAGTACAAACGTGCTGCGGTCACAACGACGGAGGAGATTACATATATGATAATATCTTTGACAGTATACTTCTGCGACTGCAAAATCGCCAGGACCCGTTACTGCACCTGATTGTAAATTTGTGCAACGTATTTTTTATGATATACTACTACCGAGTGTATAGGGTTCCGATAACTATATAACTTAAGTTAGGAAGACAGGACGAATCGAGTTAATATGGAGCGTAAACAACAGATTCAGGCGAGATTCAGACGTGTATGTGACTGAGCTTGTTGCTTTAAGTCTGGTTCCATCCTTCTTCAGAGTCTCATGTGTCAAGCACAAACATACTCAAGCTAAAATTGGAATGTGTTGAATACCTAGGGCCATGATGCGGGACAGTCAGTCAGACTCATTACCTGTACGAAATCCTTTCCAGCCTCATGCTGCATGTTATATTATAAATTGCCTCTCATCACGGCAGTAATCGCGTGTAACTCATTGATTAGTGGTAGTCACCAGCCTCGAGCTGCTGTAATGATCGGTAATGATCCACTCCGGTTTCAGACTCACCACCTAGGGCATGTGACAAATGTATTCATTTCAAGAGCCCTGTCAAACTAGTCTGGAAAGGAAGGGTAGAGCGAAGCATTATTCAAGCAAAACATGCATCAGGACGACTGGCAAAGAAGTAGCACAACGGCGAATAATCATGAATACAGTGTGACAAGACTAAGGTCGTGCTAAGGCTCGACACAAAAAAAGGTGGTGGTATACGGCTAGACTCAATGACTCGCACTTTTAAGAGCATGCTGAAAGGATATCTAATACCTATTGCTAGTGTCATGACCACGGTGTTGGCAAGTGAGTTGACTGGATAAGTATTAGACAGTGACTCTGGTTACAGGCCTCGATGGCTCCACGAAATGATATGATGCCTTCCTGCGGAACAAGCACTCTTAGAAATATAAAAATGGTCTTCCGGATGAAAGAGTTCCACCGGTATCATTATCAGACAATCCCCGGTGCAAGCTGCCGGTCATTATAGCAGTACGGATACCGGTTTTGTTTCTAGTTATGTGCGGTTCACGGAGATCCATATCATCTGAATACATTGTCCTGCCATAGTGTAGTGGTATGCTGGTGGCAAATAGCTGTGCATGAGGTGTTTTTTCTGACGGAGTCTAGGTCTCGATCCCAGCTGATGCCTATTTATTTGAAAATTTTGCATAGGTATCCAATACGCAGATAAAGGACATTCTACCGTAATCCCCTTTTGGATCCCAGAGGCAGATAGGAAGGAAAGGTATCACAGGTATCGTGACAATGTAACCTGAGGTGGTCCGAGTCGACGCGTCTCAACCAAACAATGAAACAAAACCACGTACTTCTCCTCTTCCTACGATCAGCAGATGTTGACTCTTGAGGACTACATTTCTTAGCTGCAGTTCATTGGACCTAGATTCTTCTCTGTAGACTCAATTCGTGCGCCTCATTTAACACTACTCTCATACGTCATTGGATCAATGTTGTATCGTTCTCATACCACGATTTCAATTCATATATGATATTACTCCAACACTTGAATTAATCATCAGGAGTTGCATATGATTAAGGGTGGCTGCTAGGGTAGGTCCTCCCAGTACTACATTCGCGGTTTTTGAGCTTGTGATGAACGCATTGCGGCGATCGGAAGCAAAGTTCAGGTGTGACGCCGAGACAAATCAGAGCCGTCGCAGGAGAGCACTGACGGAGCTAGATGTACAAGGGTCTACAAGGGTCGGAAGAGCAGAGGTGGCATACTCAGGACTGCATTCAGCAGCGATGCGTAATGCGTGACTTGCCAAACTAGTCCCCCTGCTAGCTAGAGAAAAGCACCCAAACATGTTAGCAATTCTACAAGACAGAGAAGCAGAGCTTACGCTCTAACAGAAAAAATTAGCCTCGGTTCAGCAAGCTCCAAATGGACGGTAGTCAATGGGTCAGAGTCTGAGGAGGATAATGTCCTGTCTTCCGAATTCCTATGAATGAGGACCAAACACCAGAAGAGATGAGCACACAGTCCGGCATCAATCGACAGTACTAAGGGAGGAATGCTTGAAGGAAGAACAGAGCCGGCGCAGATGTCACAGCTCCAACGGATAAGATACCAGTGACTCGGAGAGCCTGAGAGGAATGCGAAGACTGTGTATGAGCATTCAGTATGCTATGAGATGTGAATGGCATGGGAATGGAGATATGACTCGGATGTTGTGGGGAAGGCGAACTTTTACAGAGATCAGCAAAGCAGAGAGAGAATACTAAACTAAACGGAGACTGCCCCGTGAGTCTGCAAGCCCAAGTTTCTGCGTAGAACCCGAACTTGAACATGTTCGTTATTGTTGGTGCTTGGCAAGCGCTCGCTGCCTGCTTCGAGGTGAATAAAGAACTGTCGACTCCGAGGAACTCCGCACAAGCTTGATGCCAGCGCTCAAGCTCTAGCATCGGGATTCTCTGATATCGTCCTGCCTCGGTTTGTGAGCGCAGGCGTTATATTGAAACATTGAAACAGGTTCGGAGCCAATACAGTACGTACGGCGGTTTACAACCGTCTTATACCCGGGGCTGCGGGGTGATTTGAGCGGCGATCATACAAAAATAGTTACAACTTGCCACTTTCACAGCAGCAAGTTGGAACACTCGATCGCTCATCTTGTCATCGATCCTTGCTTTGTTCTTGACGAGATTTTCGATGGCGTGGGAACTTGAATTCAGGTACACCTTAGACCGGCAGAAGGATCTGCGATGACGTCATTCGCGGGTTCCTACTATCATCGCCTTACACAGATAAATGGGTCTACTGTTGTGGGCGGTGAAGAGGTGCAGAAGGGGTGAATGCAAGTGGCATATTTAGATCCAAGACCTCGCGATGATAAAATTAGCGTGACGTCATCATACTTAAACCAAACGCAAACGACCGCGGGGTACATTAGAAGATAGGCAGACGCCTGTGGAAGTTGGATGTTTCAAGGGGAAAGAGGCTTGTCAACCACGTACGTTAGTGGCCGCGTTGCGTCTTTGCCATGTTGTCAGCCTGGGCTGTTGAGCGCTTTGAGCCGTTACCCATAAATAGTCCTCCGAAAGCTGCGTATCTTTCCTCCGATTCCCACTTATCCTTTTCTAGAATGACATTGACTCATTTGCTCCATCAATGGTTCACGCAAGCCTCTTTCGGAGCACTGTGACCAGCCTGCTTTTCAACTTGAAGTTGACATTTGTGCCTACTGACCGTCACGGATTCTGGAATGTTTGAATCATTCTCTCTACATCGCAACACTCTCCCTGTATTTGAGCCATTCAAACTCCACATATTGCCATCATGACCTCGGGTTTTTTTTGGAGATGATCCGGATCGCTTTGCGTGATCAGCGGATTCAGCGCCCTACTTATCAAAATTCTGCTAGTACGGATTGAGTATGGACAAAGTACGGATTTCTGAATCTGCGGAAGACTCCGGATTAGATCTTGATACTGTTGCTTCTGCACCGAAACACCGCAAATCGCTGGTAACCCGTCTTTCCTAATCATTCTCTTAAACCACGGCGTTGATCGGCAGTTCTAAAACTGAGATTACCCCCCCCCACAATACATATATTCAGAATTGCTTATAATGAGAGCACTAAATCTGCCTTTCCACATCCTACATTCACAATGTCCTGTGCAGATACCGACCCTTATTGCATCTCTTATCCAATTCTTGTACCTCCACTACAACAAAGTCTGGTAGCAATGGCTGCAGAATCAATTGCATATGGTATATGCTTCATTGCTTGATGTATACACATACTCAGACAATTGGCAGGCTGTTTTGTTATTGTTGCTGTTCAAGCAATCTATCAGCTTATGTAGGTGATTCATAAAAAAAATCCACCAGCTCAGAGTCAAGTATAGGTTTAGACATGGATTGCCATCAAATAAATCCAAAAGATATCTTCTTGCTGTAGCATTGCTGCTTCTCATCACAACTACCATCATCTATGCTCTAGACTTTGTTAGTGGGATTCAAAACATTAATTTGGGTCCTTTCAATGCAGATCCTGGTGCTGTATCTCTCACAGAACACATCTGGGTACCTCAAACGATCTTGAAACGAATCAATGTCAGTGACAAACTCTTCTTGCTGATCATTCCTATTTCTCATAGTATATTTGTACTGATACTATTGTAATATGGCGAGCCTGGGTTATATCTCAGAATACACTTTCCCATATAATCCTTGCTGCTTGCCTGCTGGGAACTACTGGTAAGTTTGTTTACTCCCTTTCTCTGTCTTTCTCACTGTTACATAGTGTGTGCTTCCATAGAGAGTGCCTTGCAAATCAAAGCTGGACCCTTTGCTGGAACAACTCAGACTGACACAGCACCACAGCGGGCTTTCCAGATCATTGTTGTTATTGCCTTATTGGTAACAAATGTTGTTGCTACAATGATTATCCTTTACAAGACATGGTATCATGTATTATTTGTTGCATCAAAAGGCTGACTTTAATCAGGACATACCACACACAAATAAAAGTCCATTTCAACCAAAAAAAGTCTTCACAGGTTGAACAAGTCTTGCATCTTCTTGTGGAATCTGGGTGTGTATATATCTCAATATGGGTATGTCATTCTTGGTGAGCTGGGACTCTTTGACAATAAATAGGTTCTGGATTTGGGTATTTTGGTCATAAAATCACGCCCTGTCATACTTGGGGTAGCTGTTAATAGCATCTTACCCTACACATCTGTAAGCTAGTGTCCTTACATCTATAACTAAAAATAATCTTAGACTCAAGGCCATCTATCCTCTCATGGTGATACTGATTGTGGAGTATCAGAAACCAGTTGGGCACTCTATTCAAGATGCTGCATTACCTTCAATCCATTTTGGAACAATCCAGTCCAATGTTCAACATCACTATCCAACCTTTGGGACATCAACAATTGAAACCAGCAGGACTCAGATGACACAAGGTGGTGATGATCAAGAGTCCCAGTTGCATACCAGCAAGCCTGAATTTGTAGTACAGGGAGAGATTGGAGCACCTCTTGTGTAGGGTGGTTTATACTTGCTAGATTAGCAAGTAGACTTTGCAAAGCTTTGTCAAATATTGTATTTCACTATATGTTTAGAACCAATTTGATGTATAGATCCAACAAACTTCTCTCAAGCTGGGATTTTTCACAGTTCCAAATAATATACAATGGCAAAAAGGTTTACTTCAACCTGGCCGGATCGACTACAACCACAGGTTTCCCAACACCATCATACCCTCTCACCACATCCACAAGTGCCTGAGGGGCGTTATCAAATCCATCAATAATGTATTCCTTGCATTTGATCTGTCCCTGTGCCACTAAGCCAGGCATCTCTTGGAAAAATTGACCGGCAAATTGAGGGATGAAGTCGGGAACAATGAATCCATTCACACTAAGACATTTGCTGAACAGCAGTAAAGTGTTCTGATATTTTTCAGGACTGTGTATGGTTGAATGGAAGAAAAATTGGTGCTAACCCTGATGGGGTGTCTATCTTTGAGAGCAACTCCATATTCACTGACCCCAGGGTATATACAAAAAGGAACACACTGCACAGTCGGCTAATATGCCATAATTTGCACACTCAGAGTGTGTCAACACACTCAGAAAGCCAAATTGGGCATTTTTAAGTACTAAATGTAACTACATGATATCATCAGCTTATATGGGGGTGGGGGGGGGGGGTTGCATTTGGGTGAGACTCTATGAAGTTAGAAGAAGGTTAAGTGGCCCCGCTCAGTCACTCATGGCATGTAATTACATAATGTGTTGGATGACATAGTCTGACTATCTATGCCATGCCTCCTACCTTTCACTCCTATGGGTCAACTTTCAAGGGGGTCACATTTCAAAAACACCCTGACCTTCCGCATTTGGGCAAGTTTATTTTGGCATTTCCTAGCCCATATCAGCTTATCTCAGCAAATGGATTACATATGGTACATTTTGGACTCACCTCAAGGTCAGGTCACATGACATATTACCCTATTAGGTCACTTTAGGTGACAAACATTTGAGTGTGGTGCAATTAGCCAAGTGTGTACAGCTCAACTCACTGTGCAAGGATGACTGTGCAACATGCTGACTGTGCAGTGTGTACCTTTTTGTAGACACTGCTGACCCTGCCACAGTACTAAGTTGAATTACAATGATAAAAATGTAGGTATTGCAGATGAGGCTTACAATAATTTGACGCAGTGGCTGTATTGTGTCCAAGACTGCTTCTAAGGCCTCTCCACCAACGTTGTCCTAAAAGGGGATAAAATTAAATGAGTTGAAAAGAAAGACTAATATAACCTACCCAGCACACCTCGTAGGGACCGTACTCTGTAAGTGCTTCGACGTAGCTTTTCTTTTTATAGTTGAGCACATAGTCAGCACCTTGACTACGCATATATTCGACTTTTGCGTCACTACCAGTGGATGCAATGACTTTCATTCTGAGTACCTCTGAGGAGAAGGATTATTGGAGATGTGAAATGTACCCCTTGAGTTTTGCGAGTTGGATTATCATGCTGTAAAATCGAATGATCAAGTCAAGTTGGACAATCGTAGTCTTACAAACCTTCCAGCACCCGAAGCTCCAGCTGAAACATATTGTCTCACCCTGGATTGACTATTTAGTATGAAATAACATCCAGAAGTGGAACCACACCTCTTTTGCCTTAACCAAGCCATGGAATCCGACATAGGCAGTAAGCCCAGGCGTCCCTAGAGCAGTACTGAAATGTGACAAAGGGAATGCTCCCTGCGGATTAGGCACAACCTGAAGGAAGAGGGAGTCCATATCGAATGTATAAGGAGCCCATTCTTCAGGTTTGAAGTTGACCCAACCTGTGATCATAAATTAGATACCAACCAAGGAAGTCGATATATTTACTTTCAACATACGCTGCACTGTGTAGTGTTCCCACGTTGTTTGACCATACATCAAAGCGTCAACTGGAACACCTTCTTTTTCTGAGCGCAGAACTTCTACCAAGCCGAAACCCACAATTCTGTATACCATAAGGTATCACAAGGATAGTTAGTGTTCAGCAGGATTTCACATATGGTGTTCCAATGATGTAACTCATACTGTAACTCGGAATTTTAGGATCTCTCATTCGTTCTCGCATGAATGGTTCGGGACTGCCTAATCATAGGATATACTATCAAATTATGAATTTGAACTCACCTGAGAATAAGTGTCTTTGTGAGGTACCCACCATTTAGAGATACTTTGTCCAAGTTGATTGTAGCAGACTTGTCGAGAATGATGTGTTCACCAACCACGGGCAAACCATCACCTGGCAATTTGGCATACATAATACGAGGGTTCTGGGTTGTCATGGAGGATACAAGAGAAATATGGGAGTATTGATGGGCTTCAAAGCTTATAAGGATGCTGTGAAGGGGAAGTCTAAACTAGGATAACGGTTAGGCGCTGAAGGCGGTGTCTGTATAACAGGATTGTGTACAGTACCTTTCTTCCTTACTTCTTGGCATCATGATTTGTTCGAGATATCAGATGACAAGAACATCCATAATTGAGTCATTCTTGGATTGAATACTCCCACATATTCTTCGAGATCCGATCAGTCACGGAGTTGATTGTCTTATAATTATTCATATCGCGGCAGGTATCATTTCAAAACAAAGGTATATCTCGATAAATAGATAACTTACAGGTATCGAATCATTATATCCAAACACAAAGAAGCCAAAGACAAATCAGGGGTTCTGAAGGGTGGCCTTATTATCATCAGCTTGAAGTTCGACATCTTCAGTAATGTCCACTTGTATGCGTCGAAGCGGAATGCTACCAATAATACGAACTCTCACCTCACGCAGGGCACCCTCGACGGTGAGGAAAGAGACAATTAAGAGAAAACTCCCGAAATAGATTCGAGCGCTAGTATATTGATGATTTAAGTGACAATTAAATAATTCAAATCTCTATCTATGTCTTTCCTGTCCGGCAATGCGAGAGGACAATTGAATTTTTATGGTGAGAAAGATTCCGATTCGGTTTTTGGGCTTCCACGTTGACAATAAGAAATAATAAAATCAGATTCTATAGTTGAGATGTACCGCCGAATCGATCCGA
>QLOY01004863.1:0-18800 GCA_003313965.1 Megacollybia marginata
AGAGTGCCTGCAGAATCAGGGCCACAACCATAGGGCAAAGGACACCTGCATCAGTCATTGGATGGTGGGAGGTAGGGGTCAACAAGAGCATTGGAGAGGATTCCATCAATGGTATGAAGCCATGGGTGAGTCAGAAGGCAATCAACAGGTAACCAGAGTTATTAAAAGCAAATCACGGACAACTGATTGCTATATTGAGTGACAGTTGTAACTAATATTGTGTAAAAAGACAACCTAAAGGGGATGTGTCAGATCACTGGATCTTGAAATAGGGCACATTTAGACCCACTACTAAAGTAGCGAAAGAAACTGGGGATCAATTTTTTTTCTGTCTGACCAAATTGGCCACTGTTCAAAGGTGGTGGTGACTAGGGCATGTGCACCATATGTCATGCCTCCTACCTTTCACTCCCATGGGTCAAGGGGGTCACATTTCAAAAACACCCTGACCTTCTGCATTTGGGCAAGTTTATTTTGGCATCTCCCAGCCCATGTCAGCTTATCTGCAAATGGATTACATATTCTGGGATGCTTATGTCATGGGTATGTTTTGGCTGACTTGCCTTCACCTCAAGGTCAGGTCACATGACATATTACTTTAGTGTCCTATTCAAATCCTAGATGCAGACTTACCCTATTAGGTCACTTTAGGTGACAAACATTCGAGTGTGGTGCAATTAGCCGAGTGTGTTTAGCTCAACTCACTGTGCAAGGATGAGTGTGCAACATCCTGTGTACCTTTTTGTAGACACTGCTACATGTAAGGAGAGTGTCTACTTGAGATAGAAGTCAAAGTGAGTGCTGGCACCGATCTCTTGTTGTTACACCAGATATTAACTAGGGGACTCTACTGATAGTATATATACACATGAGGCAAGTGCTCCAGGATCAAACACAGAAGGTTGCAGACACTGGAATAAAGTCAATCAGAATAGTGGAGACAACATGGCCACTAAGCCAAAACACCAAATGAAGAAGGACAAGTGTACTTACATATAGGGATGTGGATATGGAATGAATATCTAGTACTTGATTTTCCAGTTGCAACAGAGGTAAATGCAAGTCTCTGCCTGTGATCAAGAAAGGGAACTGTTGCTAATTTCTCAACCTCATTGCTTGTTTGCATACATACATTCTGTGCTGTCATCCTTTGCAAAAAAAGCCTGGATAAGGTCTGTTCTCCATTATATGCTGTTGTTTATTCAAAGTATCAAAGTACTTAAGGTAGCGGAAGGTAGGTTCATGCACCCTTATGTCAGCACTGGGTAACATCACGTGCCATTTCAATTCTCGGTTTTCAAAAAACAAAAAGGTTTCTACAGGTATTCTACTTTTTTTTGTACTCTTTAAGCACTGTAGCCATGATGTCAGATGGTAAACATCAATGGCCACGGTATTTTTGGGAAGCCCAGGCAGCTTGGGCTGGAGAAAGGCCGTAATAGTATGCTGACATAAACCGAGTAGCACGGTTGGAGTAGCTAAGTATGTTACTGTGAGTCAAGGTATTGAATGAAAAGGACACATACTGCCGAATCTGATCTAAAGGGACACTATCAAGACATTCAATCACTCTTTTCTCCATTTCAGTGATGTTGGATGGACGTGGTAGTAAGCTTCAGTACTGGTATTTTGAGGTGCCCCAGTACTGTTCAATGAAATTTAGTTCACAATGATATTTGGGATAGAAGTCACAAATGTGACCATGACTCTCGATGAGTTCCTGAAGTGCCGACTTCTGCTGTACAAAGTCGGGCTGATGGAAAAGAAGCTGCTGGCAGCAGCAATTTGTCTTTCCGGGTTCACACTTGAAACCTTGACATTGTGCAAGCAATCCACCATCTGGCCAAAGTCCACGTTCATGAATGATTGTCTCCATACCCTTGAAATAACCAGGATGGGTGGGATGACTGTCTGGAAAATAGAGGTTTTGGACACCACCATCAGGAAGAATGGTGGAACACATGCACGGACCGTCCTTATGATGCGTCCATCCATCAGATGGTCGCTTCAGCATTTTTCGGGCTGATAGGCCATCAGTCGGTCGCTTCTGATGGCTTGGAGCATTGTTGAAAAGGAAAAGGCCGGTTGCAAACCCATTTGTACGACCTTCAAAGATGTCGATTGCGCAATCAACTTGTTGGAGTAAGTCTGCATTGTCGAAATATCCATCCCTATTTTTTCCAGCCTTGAATATGACTCAAGCCTCTCTGTAGATGCAGTGTAAGTTCTGTTCAATAAATCAGAGGGTTGAAACTTACTCTTTCCCATCCTTACTGACTAAACGGCCCCATTCAACAGTGAGAAAGTCTGATATCATGATGGAAGCACCATCAGTTTTTGGCTGAGGTACGTATGTTGCCATAGCATTCTGGCTGAGTCGTTGCAGTAGTAGGTTGACTAGACTGGCTGTGGTCTGGTTCTGACCCTACTGAACCTAGGGTTGGACCTGACCCAAACCTCAGGTCCAGGTTCAGTGGCTGTGTCAGACCCGAACCTGACCCTGTTGGTGAGGTTCAGGTCTGGGACAAGAGAGGACCTGGCCCTCAGGTCCAAACCGCAGGTGCACCTGGTCCACTACATGGCATGCAAGGTGCAATAAAAGCTGGTAAGTTTCAAAATTTTGAGTCATCTATTACAGTTGGAAGTTAAACCTACTAAGTCACGTCATTGTTCTATGCTATATGTACTCAGAGAGATGTCTGATAGGGATAAGGTAAGGTTGCTGAGTAACTAAAAGCATGACATTTATCATGTGACATACACTGCCAAGATGCTGAAATGGGAGAGCTGCACCTCAAATTTGATTTCAGACTCATACTATTGATGTATTCTACTGTATTGTACCCTCTCAGGAGAAAGGTAAGCTCAAATTAGTGTTTTATTGATATGGGCTCAAAGTTTGCTCAAGTTTGGTCCTGAACCTGACCCTCTAGGACCTGAACCTACAGGTCCAGGCCCGGGTCCAGCAAACAGGTGGACCAACCCTCGAGGTCCAGTTCGGGGTCCGAGAAAAATAGGTCGGACCTGACCCAGACCAGACCGTGGCCAGTCTAAGGTTGACTCATCATGAGTGACAAGTATTAATCAGAACGGTCAGCCAGGTGGGACCAGAGTTGCTCCCTTAGGCAGCTTCTCCACCAGTGTCTCAGTACTGTCTTCATTCTGTACCTTTTCCCATGTCACCATACGTGGTGCATAAACCTTCATCCACCTCTCAATAAATTGCTTACGATATTCCACAATGTCCACCCTCTCATGACCATCAATATACAGGCCATTCTTCCGGGCTGAGTACCACCAGCTAAACTTCTTCAGCCACTCGCGTGCTGTTCGTTCTGTGATCATCCGTTTTTCTATTTTTGCTGCTACCAGTTTTGTCTGTATTTCATCACTTGCCCAAGGGGCTCCTGGCATTATAATGCCACACACCATCCTGTTTTACAAAATAAGGTCGGACTTGGGGGGTACCTACCTACCTAACCAGTCATGTGATGGGATTGATCTCCCTTTTTTGGTATATATACGTCATGTGTATCTCTACTACCTATGCTGTCACTTTGCACTCTTTCCATGCATGCTGCAAATCCAGTCATCTGGTGCATACTCGAGGGGAGGATTACTGATTTGTGGAGAAAAAAGCTCTTCATGTGAGCTTGCTGTTTTTCTGTTGCTGCTTTCGCTTTTTCTGCCTTTTCCTTTTTAGCTTTTGAGGCTTGACATTTTGGGCTACTCCTGTGCTTCTCCATGTTCCCTGTCTTTGCCCCACCTCTTCCTAATCCAATGACCTCCCGCAATCAGGGCAACTAGTAAATTTTTTGGTGTCTTTGGTAGCAAGATGTTCGGGATGTTGTTTCTGTCACATCTTAGTCAATACTTTTGTATAAAATATAATATACCTTTTTCATACTATGCGAGGTCTAAGTGCGTCTAAGAACCAAGTGAAGCAGCTGCAACAGGGAATAGCGTGATTACTTAATCCTGAGTCCCAAAATCCAAGTTGCCTGTTATGGCCAGTATGCATCCACCGGTTGGTCCAAGGTTGGTCAACATTGTTTTTAACAAGGTAATCAGGTCTGGGATGCTCTTATGTACTCTATCCACTGATATAGACTACCAGGAAGCCATTTGTGTATGTGATGAAAAAATTCTTTAAGCTAGCTTGGCGGGGGTACCTACCTCCCTACATCATGTGATGATTTAGATTTCCAGGAGCCCCTTGCACTTGCCACAATGTCAACAACATCTTGGGCTTTGATGTAGTGGTCCCTGCCAGCTGCATCTGTATAGCAAGGGAAATATCTTCATCTTCAAGAATGGTGGACTGAGTTCCACGGTATTTGTGTAAGGGCCTGTTCGGATCACATTGCATGCAACTTGCAACTTGCAAACTTGCAAATTCCCATGTGATATCTTACATAAAAACTATAAATAGATTGGTCTAGAAGGGTCTGAAACAAATTCCCATGTACTTATTTTCAGACAAACAAATAACAGCAGGCCAAAAATAAGTTAGACACTCTGAATAAGTCTTAAAATAAGTTAGACGCTCTTAGGCACTGAACTAAATTGGAAAAGACGTGTCATAGGGATGATCTCATTATGTTCCAGGCCATTCTAGACCAGTCTATTTATAGTCTTTATGTCACATATTGCATGGGAATTTGCAAGTTGCATGCAACGTGATCCGAACAGGCCCTAACAGTAAGGATTGATGGTTCAAGTATTCATGCAGCCAGTCTCGAATAACCCTGGCAAACGAAGGTGAGGCACCCTGGCTGCAGGCAACAATTGCTGATGCCTGATGCCAGGTATAGGATAGCTCAGAGTCAAGGTATAGGTTTAGTGTTGCCATCATTGCTGTTATATGGCCACGTATCACCACACCAAGCTTTGGGTCCTTGGATTTCACCTTCAGCTGAGCACATGCCTTCTGTAGAGCTGGAAAGTTTCTGAAATTTAGTCGATTCAGTGCCAGAATCTGTCTGTTCAGTATTGTCTGACAGTGGGTTTTGGGCATGTAGGTCAGTCAGCATCTGCTCAATGAGTTTCTGCTGGGTAACATTCACTTCAGGAGCCAGACATGATGATGCCTCAGTTGTTAGAAGTGTGACGTCCTCTGTCTCGCACTGATGTTCCGTGTCTGAGTCCACATCTATATCGGACCCGGATGAAGATTCAGACTGAGACATATTGACATCTGTGCAGTCGGGCTGGGATATCGGCAAGGAATTACATGGGTCTGGATCATTAGAAAGTGATGCAACACTGGAAGGTGAGCAAGGAATTGCTGAATGGAGAAAAATCCTTTCTGAGCTAGTTTTTCCGTGGCCTTTTTTCGATGCCATTTAGTTGTGGCAGAGTTTTTGAGGTATGAGCCATGAAGCCTTTTCTCATAAAGTCTCTCACCTGCTAGTGCTGTGTCGTGTGCTTTCTGAAGGGTCTCAGCAAAGGCTTGCAATGCCGAGATTTCTTGAATCTGTGGTTCAGTTTCATCCCCAGGGTCTTGCTCCATCAAGTCTGGTATGTCATCCTCATCCTCTACAATTGCCCTTCCTTCAACAGCTCCAACAAAATCCAGGAACTTGATATTTTCAAGTGGCAATTCAAGGTAAGATGACAGTGTTGGACTGCTAGTATGGGAGAAATGTGGAGCCGGAGTTGGGATACCATCATCAGGTACCTCTTCTATGGTTACACGAGTGCTTTGGATGCGTGTTTTACCGAGATTCTGCATTCGGGAATGTGTTGCCTTAGTCTGGCAAGGCATTAGGAGTAGGCACGTGACATATTAGTCAACTTTCAAATCCCCCTCTCGCCAATTTCAAAAATGCTTGGTTTCACTCAATTTTCAGAGATACTCAAAAAATAATCTTAATATAATGGACTACTCCTGTTCAATGTGATTATTTTTGAAACTGGCCTCAGAGACCCTTGCCTTAGTACAGTACATACACATCTCTGAGGAGATAAATAGATAAATGGATGATGTGACGGTGGAGAAGTTGTCGTATGTTTTGGCAGAATTGGCTTACATAAGGGTGCGTGATCCTACCTTCCGCTACCTTACCTACAATAGAGTGCAGTTTGTTTCAACTTGAAATGGAGCCAAATTAAATCAGTCCAAGGGTAGCATTTTAACAACTTGAGCCTAACACAAACTGAAATTGAACCAAATGACTCAAGGACAACAGAAAAATCTATTAAACTGCTTTCTCAGCATTGGGAGAGAATGCAACATGAAGAACCGCATCCTTCACAGATTGTCTAGCGTCTCTATGAGTGGATACCAATTGGGATTGCAATGATGCACTCTCTTGTGCAGATGCAAATTGCAAGGCAGACAGTGCCCTTGACTGTTGCTGACTGACATCATGAGCTGCAGGATTATTGTCTGAGCAGGCTATGAAGGTGGCACCACCAAAGACAGACTGCTGCTTTGCCATGATGAGAACAATAAAGGAGGGGTACATTCCCTGCAGTCAAGTGAAGTTAGCATTTGAAGTGGATGTGATAAGGACACATACTGCCATGATAGGGAAAAAAGAACCCACAGCTGCTGCAAAAAGTGATATGGGATGCATAGGATCTGCATTGAGCTCTCTAGGGACAATCACAATGTTAAAAATAGCATATAAAAGCTCCAAAGGTTGATGTTAGAGGCATGTATATCAAAACAATAAATCACACCTGAAGAGCACAGAATATAGCCCCACCCTCAGTAAGCAATGTCAACACTTGATTAACAAGTGACTTCTTTGTGGCAGATTCCGAGAATGCAAGCCTCAGGCTACCACGAAACTGCCTGCACAATGTGAATGTAAATACAACAAAATCACAAGATCATACCATGCTTTGATTGCAATACACAAGGTAGCCATGAGATTGACTACTGTTGAAACAACGATGCGGGCTGTGTCAACATTCAATGCACTATCACTTAGAGTGGCTCTAACACTATGAGTCTCAGAAAGACAAGCATTGACTAGGTCATACAAGCCAACCCCTGTTGAAACTAGTTAGTGAACACATAAATGCACCTTTGCAGTACATGCCTATATCTCCCAAAAACAGAAAATAAAGACCACCTTTGATCCAGTAAGAATGTGGCCACAGAGCAGTTGCACGCCAAAGGACAATCCCATCACCAATGGTGAACTGTAGATGATTCAGGTTTCAAGAATTCAGAAGAGAACTCACATTCACAATTTCAAAAAGATTTGCACATATGTTATATGGAACTCGAGCATCATCAGCTGCTAACAAACGATCCTCAAGGATTGGTGTATTGTCTGTGAGGGTATCTCCTGCCCAGTGAAACTGTGCTAAAACTGAACCAATAAAGGAAACGAACAGTCCAGTGTCCATGAAAAACATGAAAACTATCAGGGCAAGGAGGAACCTCCTGGATTTTGCAGGCCTTTCCTTGTGTTGGCTGACATGTACAATCAGATAAGCATGTCATTACTAAGGACTCAGTACTAACCTCAAGACATGAAGGGAAGCATAAAATAGAGAAAGAGATAAGCCTAATGAAATGTACTCAAGTGAGTACTACCAGGTTGAATCAAGCTTACCATAGCATAGTCCAGTTGAAAGACTATTAACAATGTAAAAGTATGCAACACTTCCTATTTCATTGGCTACTTGGTTCTCATCCTGAGATGCCATGGTAGTATGAGTGGGCAAATGACTTTCAACCTTGGCCTTATAGCCCATGTAGACTTGATTGTATCATGACTGATGCTAATATAGATGGTCTAAACAGTCATAGTTTCAATGTACCCTGATCATTGTATCTTCTGTTGCCTGATGGATCTTCCTAGCCCAGGTGCCATCTCAACACAATTCTAGATGCTGTCATTACTTATCAAGTGAATTGGAATTGATAGGGGTCTAATACTAATTATCAAACTGCAGTATTGAGCCTGTAGGATTCATCTCTGTTCAAATGTCAAAGTTAATCATCATGATGGCCATTAACAAGTGTAAGACAAGTGCACAATAGTTTAATGTTTACCTGCCAGGGAAGTTTATCCGAATTGGCAGTGCGGTGAGAATGATTCTCATCTGAGATCAGGTCTTTGTCCAGGACTAGTGAGCGGAGTGTTCCGAAGAGTGTTAGTGATTCTGAGCTATCTTTAGGAGTTTTTGAGACATTTTAGAGCCTTATAATCCACTATTAAGATGGCATAAAAAAATATTTTTCAGCTGACTGAGACCCCTCCTTACCCTGTGTCACGGGTTGCGATCCCGCCACCCCCTTGGTGTGGGTGGATTGCCAAGTCCTGGGCTTGATCGGGGCTGCGTCCAACTTCTTGATGGTATCTATTCGCTCAGGCATCAACAAACCTGAGTTGATTGATGCAGCTCAAGTCCTGGACAAAGCTCCTAGAAACGAAAGGGTTTGCGAGGTGGGGTTTGCGAATCTCATCAGCCCTCTCCAACACAACTGTCATCTCAGTCGATATCAGCACTCAATTGAGCTACTGTTTCCCACCTTCTCCTCAACTTCTCCTGTCCTCTATCAGCGGCCCAATTGTAACTGGTCAAGTCATTGTATGTAGATGATCTGATTATGCTGTTAGTACCTCACCGGCACTTTTCTTCTTTCATTCTCAACCTGCGTCCACAAAAGGTACCCATGTGGGACACAGACATGGGTTCTTTTGAGTGGCGTTTGGTATGCACATAATTCGGCAGTATTTCTGCTTTAGGACAACTCGGTGAGATCAATCTGGGTTCCGTCTTCTCTGTCTTCTCTGTCTTCAACTTGAACATTCAACAGGATCTTGGAAGTGGAACCGCTTGCCCACTACTAAAGTAGCGGGAATTGAATCTCCCGCTCCTTGGTTGTTCAGCTGGTATACATCAGCTACACAGTTTTTAGACAGTTGTGTTTGACTCCCAAGCTATGATGCAGGTAGAGCTTTTTTGTGTCTACTTTGATTTTCCATCTTGGGACAATACCAGTACCAGATCTTCCTTGCTCAATGATTATGTGCCAAACTCTGAAGTCACCCCTGTGTCAAGACTCAACAAACATATATGTTGAACCTGTCACTCAAAACCAGAACCTTTCACCACATTTATCATCCAGATGGATCTCATATGTATGGGCTAGAAAAAACTCGATCAAGATGACGCAGTGACCAATCAAGCTTCGAACAAATGCATATCAGCCTCCCATGTGCGTTCTACCAAACAGCACACCAGTTCGTGTTCTACAGAACTTCGTGCATGCAGGATAAAATGTAAAGTAAGACATGGTGTTTGTGTGGTGTTTGGCAAACATTGTATTTCAATGTGTCGCTGGCTCTGAAGCAGAGTTTGGTCTCAACATCAGTTTCTTTTTTGAGCCTTGACACGACGTGACATTGGCATTAGTACATTATCACCGACGCGTTCAACTGAATCCACTCTAAATGCAGTCCAATACTACTCCTCGAGTTGTATAACTTCACCGTATCTTCCTAGATACAGGGAGCACTACTGAAGTCTAGTTCAAGTCCTTGAATGCAAAGCAGCTGTATTGTATCAACATTCTTATTTGGTTGCACAATGTTTGTTATTCTACTTATCTTGGATTGGAGTCGGACATCACCGAGTATTATCAAGTTGCGACTCAGTTGAAGCACTGATAAAGGTTTCGTCTAATCGTCTTTCAACCTGATCGTCATATAATTACTTATGTGACTCCAAGATTGTAGAGCCACCAGAAGATCAGGAATAATTGCCTTTCTCTTGAATCCGAGGATAGAGTACGTATCGATCAAACGTCGGTTCCAAACAGTCATTACAGATCTACTCGATTACCTCAATGTCTGATAAACTTGGACTGGAAAAATCCAACGGACTGTAAGGACTCGAAGATTCCTGCAAACTTCCCAAGATGGGGGCAACATCCTGTGCCAAGCTGCGTCTAGACTCATCTAGTCTCTTTTTGACACCCAAGTAATGCTCTTTTCTATCCATGATCTCTCTCCTGCGCTTTGGAACTGTTGGATCCTCAATCATTTCCAAGCACAGTGTAGGGGATGCATTGAGAGGTAATGCCCGTAGTGCCTTCCGTACCCTGGTGTTCAGCTGGATGAGGAATACACTGTCAACAAAGTTGGAAATAATGTCTGCAAATCGTTTTGAGGCAACTGCAGGCTGAGTTAGTTTCTGTGATGGTCATAAAAGAAGAGGGCATATGTTCGAGATAAGCTTGAACATTTGACATTATGATAAGCCCATTATTGTGATCATTGTCTATGGCTTGCTCTTGAGGATTTCCATCATGCTTTCCGGAGGACATAAGCTGTTGTAGCAGATTTTGCCAGATTGTAGGGGGAAATGGGTGGCCAGCGGTTAGCTCGGACCTAACGGTATCGATGTGGGTGTTAATCACTTTCTCGGTTGTTTCTGCAGCGAATGACCAAAGTGATGCTTGATTAGAAGGATCGAGCCCATTTCGGTACCTTAGGTACAGTGCGGTCTTCAAAGCAACATACTCTGTTTCCAGGAGTGTGGCAGGAATCAGCTCCATTGCAGAAAGGTCCTTGATGCTGGTTATTGATGCAGCTGTGCAATAGCCGACGTGTTCATCCACAATATCTCTGTGTCTAGTTTGAACGCCGTGTAGATACATCAGTGTTTTAACAATTTACTTGCACGCTTTTTGAACTTTTTTGCTTGTAAAAAGCAAAAAAGCAAAACAGTAAAAAAAGCTTTCTACTGCTTCGGAAAAGGGAAAAAAGCTAAGAAAGTGAAAAAAGCTTAGCTACGTCTACACAGCCACTAGTATACTAATATCTCATGAGTGTGATGATCTACAAAATGATTTACATAGTACGAATCAAATGCATCCAACGCGTCAGTATAACTAAAGTCTTCAGGAAGAACACCGGAACCATAACGGGGTAGCAGATGAGCACCACGCAGAATGGTGTCAAGATGAATAACTTTGATGGCATGTTGACCAGATTGATCGTATTCTGGCTCTAAGACCCACATGCCTGTGCTCTCATCAGGTTTTGTATCGATGTGTGTGTACCAGTTGACAAGGGCACAAGGCACCTCCTCCTTGAGATATGAATCAAAGAAGGAAAAGAAGAGTAGCACTCGAGCAACGAGCAGCCCTTTCATTCCCGGCTCTGAGTCATCAAGGACGACAAAGACCGTATCCAAACGAGTGCCTCCAGACCATGTTCGGTTTGAACGAATTCGCTCCTGCAACATCCCTCCTGTCCCACAAAGGTCACTTGGAGCATAAAAGCGGGCAACAGCTGAATGAAAGACATGAATCTTGCCACCGAATATTGGGCATTCCTCAAGGGTATTTGGGAGAGGATCGTCAGGATGTCATATTGAAAAGATGAAGCGGCATAAGGCAAATGGAAAGCTGGGTTGGGATATGTAGTGTGAAAGATCTTCAAGTTGATGCGGATATTGACTCTGACGTTCTAAGCACCTCAGGCTGTCAGTATTGTGATATAAAGAAAGAGGAAAGGAGTATGTGGAGTTGTAGCCAACTGAACAACAGCCATTGCCTTTGGACCATGTACAGGTACTAGATCTTCATCGTCATTGATATCCTCAGCTGTAGAATTGTCTAGTATTAGCGGTTGATCTCCTCTGATACAGGCAGCAACATATGCCGAAACACTCCCAACAAGCATACCTCTTTTGCCAAATACCTGACATAATGCAGACATTTTGTCCAAGCGAGTGATACTGCATAGCATCTGAGGCAATGCGTTGTTGCGACTGGAGCGCCGCCAGGTTTCTTTGACAGCTTTGATATGCTTGGACTCGGTGATAGAGCTGCACAGCCCATTAGGTGAGCCAAATAGCTCAATTCCATCTGGGTAATGCATAAGAGCATGCTGACGAGGTAAGGATACATCCTTTCGGACACCTGTCTCAATGAACACCTGTCGAAGTTGATGAAAACGGGAAAGCTGTGTTCTGAAATGGTCGAGAGCTGTGGCGGTGATAGCATTACGACAGACAAGATAGCAGCAGTCCATGAAGACAGATATGCACTGCACCATCTTCTCAGGGACATGTCCACTAATAGCTGCGATGTAGACCTGAATGTTGCGTTGCAATGATAATAGAACCAATAGAGTAAAGCACTTACTCTCATTAGTGCTTTAGAATCATCACCCGTCCACTGCGCAAAGTCTCGACCATCAGGAAAGCGGCGTAAACCAGGAAATGCAGGAACAGCAGAGATTCTTGAATTTTATTAACAATCTGAAATCACGGGATAGGACTCAACTCACCGTCGATCAATATCCTGAATAATGCTGAGAGCATGGCTTTCACCATGCATCAATATGAGATAGTCTTGAACCCAGGTAACGAGGTGATCTTTGAAAGTCCCCTTTATGAGCTGATGAAGAAGGTCGGGCGTAAGCAATTCATGGATATCAGCTCGAGGAAACCCATGGGTAAATGGCTGGATAGTTGACAGTCAGCAATTTTCTGCCATGAAGATGAAAACATACAACAACGTCATGGCAAGTTCCATAGGTATCCCATATGATTCCAGGATCAAAGAATTTTACAAGAAAATCAGTCTTTTCATGACAACGGTGTGGTGCCTGAGGATCATCAAGATTGTCTGGTTGTGCTTCACATCTGTACAATGTTAAGAGAATGAGATTGCGAGAAATAATCTATTTACTTCGGACACCAGTTCTGTACAATTGCGGCTAACCATACCTGCTCTGGGTAGTCTGTGATGTATGGGCCTATCGAAAAGATTGCATGGCGAAAATATCCATCTGGACATCGCACAACCTTGGGAACAGTCATTGATGGCTTAAGGGGGGCATAGATTCGTGCAAGACATGCATGGTACAGCTGGTGAGCAAATTGCTGGAATTCTAGTCGCTTCCGCTGCTTTCGGCTTGCTAGAATAGCTTAGTAATGAAACAAAGCTAAGGTATTATCACACTTTTTGGGATTGGAAGAATTGCAGTCGGAAGGACCCCAATTCCATGTCCACGTCGTGTAGTATTATGAATATTGCCAATTGATGCATAAAATGGGTGATATTCCTGGTGACCAGTAGCAACAGAGACGGTCGTTTTATTGCTTCCTCCAATAACGGGAACAAGCATAGAACCATGCGTCGATTGGTTGGAAGCAATCATTGTCTGTACACCAAAGTTAAAATCACTTTGAAACCCTCAAGAAAGAACGAACTGCTTGTCTGTCAGCCCAGGTTGCAGACATCAGATTTGACCAGACACGGTCTCCATTCCCACTGAACTGCCGGTATGGAACATAGTCAAAATGCCCGTTGAAGTCAGTACAAGATAACTGTTCTGCTAGAACAACTTGTATGTCCCAGGTACACAGCTCATACATGTCAGTCATCCATTTAGGTGGTGTGCCAGCTGGAAGAGGGCCCGAATATCGAAATGGAATAGTTTTCCAGGGAGCGCTACCCTGTTGGATCGAGTCGATAGTCTGTAACATCTGTTTCGCAGACTTCCAGGGGAGCTGCTCATCACCTGATTCCAATACTGCAGCGAGCCAGAGGTCTAACCCCTTGTTGATTCCAGCTTCAGAGGTTTGGAGCTCCGTAAAATGATAGTCAGCCCACTCAAATGCAACCCGGTCCAAAAAAGGGTGGAAAGGATTTTCTTCACTTGCATCTAAGGGCTCTAGCGGCGGCACTTGGGCACCTGCTGGTAATGCCTGGCCATTATTATCACATGGGAGAGCTAAAGTATCAACAGATAGGATTTGTGCAAATATTGGATGCATACCAGTCAAATGAGGATGAAAAACAGTTTGATATGTTGTTTCGGGATCGAGCTCTGAGGCAGGTGTTATCTCATGGTGGACAGAGTTGACATGTTGTGTAAGGCCTCTATTAGACCTGCAGGCTTTTCGGCAACCAACGAATGGACAGGCAAAGAGCATAGAGAGGAGACACCTGGGACTCAGTCAGTGGAAGAAAGAATCGTAAATTCTGACATGTGACATATTGCAAGTTACGCTAGTCGGTCATCCATTCGGACAGCCAAGCGCCAACGAGCACGACGAATATTCATACCATTGTCAAGGCTCAGATTGTATTTCTGCTCTCCACTCTTACAGAAGATAATTTTGAGAGAAATCAGATTGAAATTCGATCAGCAAGTCGTTTCGTTGCTTCCCTTTATGACATTGCCCTGACCACCTTTTAGCTCTCGGAGCAGCATGGAATAGACACATATCTTCATTTCATTTGTCATTTGATTGTCCATTCTCAGGCCTGGATCACCTCGAGTGCGCAACCATCCACCTTCAACACTTCCACAGCACTCACTTTTCGTCTTCTCGTGCAGAAGACACAATGTCTTGCAAGGGATCCATTCGACAAGAATTTGAGAACGCAGTCCTGAGCCTCTGCCACAATCCGTCCTTTGACCACGCCGATCTCTCTCCCAACCAAGTCACAAAACTCATGTCAAACCTTTTGTCCGACCTTCCTCAGATGCACCTAGACTCGATCATTTGCAAAGACAAGCTCTCATTGTGGCAGCTCAGACAAAATATGGAAAGGAGACCGTGGCTCCCATCCTCCACCGTATATTCCCCAGTCTGAGGTATGTAACACACTGTGCCTTGAATTACCTTCATTCATTCCTTAGTCTGCCCGCTGGTACATCACTAGTTCAAGTTCTCATTCAGCTTGGGCCTGACCTTACTAGCGACCCTGAGGTACTACGGGCTTTATTAATGCGGTTTGGCATCTCAGATGCTAGTCCTCTGCGGGATGCCCAGGTCATCGAAATAGTTTCAACTTTGGGGCGGCTTGCGGCAGAGGGAACCACAATGTGTGATGTAGCTGCTCTCGTTCGTGCATTGAGCAGCTTTGTAAGTACACCCCACAAAGTAGTTATTCGCTTATCCAAGATTACGCAGCACGTCCACATCAACTGGGTAAACATCCAATTCCTCGACGAAAAGATGCAAAATGAGAAGACAAGCCAAATGGTCGATCCCTCAGTGGAAACCCGTTCAATGTCTCTCAGCCCAACCACTATCACCGTCATCCTCCGTATGCTGAAAAGCAAGTAGGTCTCTGTGCTGTCATCAATGTATTCGAGAAGCTGATCTTTCTCCCAGCGCCAGTCAAATGAACTCGGACGACATTGCCTATTCAACAGATGTCCAAAATACCTGCCTTCGAGTTCATCCTCGCCTCATGACCTTAACCCCAGGTTCAGATGCGGAACCTGGCTTCACGGTTGTGACATACTCTCCCGAAATAGAGGCCGAAGTCGACGGTATCTACAAACAGATGTACGACAAAAACACTACTATCGATGAAGTCATCGCAATGCTTCAGCGCTACAAAGATTCCTCTAACCCTCGCGATCATGAAGTCTTTTCCTGCATGCTCCATTTCCTTTTTGACGAATACAAATTCTTCCAATCCTACTATCCGGCACGCAAATTAATGATGACCGGTTATCTCTTTGGGTCTTTGATACAGCATTCGCTCATACAGCTCATCCCGTTGGGAATTGCCCTTTGCTACATCTTAGACACTTTGAACTGTCCACCTGAAACAAATTCGCAGTTCAGGCAACTCAGTCGTTTCGAATTTCGGATCATGGACTCCGCGAGCTCTAGCCATCCTGCCTTCAGTGCCATAGTCGTAGTTGCTGCATTACCACCTAGAGCTCAATACAATGTATATCAACAATGCAATAAATCACCTCTACTATTATGTATTTGCAAATTATCGACATATCAAAAACAGAAGCAAACATAAAATAATACGGCCCATTCTGCTTGCCACCAGCCACCGAATATATTCACCTTCTCTCTCTAGCCAATTAAAAAAAATGCCAACAACTAGATCATCCAGAGCCAAACCTCAGGCTTCAGCCACACCAAACGAGGAAGCTGGTGATGAATCCAAGTCGCAGACAACCACCAAGAGAGGTGGCGCTACTCGTAAAACGAAACGGGTGCCTGAGGCCACCAACTCTGACAGCAAACCTGCCAAGAAACCGAAGCGCTCCAAAGGCACCATACCGCCAGAGGAAGTAGCGCCACAGCTGCCACAGCCAGTTGCTGAACCGAAGACGAGAAAAAAGAAGTCTCCACCTCCACCTCGTTCTCCTCCAGCCCTGGGTGAGCATCCTGGTCATAATGTTGACCCTGTAGGTCGACATCAAAAGGTATTAGACAAGGCCAAGGTTGCCGCTGTAAAAGCCAAGAAGGTTAGTGATGCGAAGATACATAGGGAGAGGGGCATACGTGCCTGTAATGCGCTTGCACAGATGGAAGTTGATGAAGAAGAGCATGCTGAGGCTGAGCACAATGCTTGGGTCCGACGAATGTCTGACATGACCTTCTCCATCGATGCCGTCGAAAGTGTACCTGACCATTGTGATGATTCTGATGGTACCCATTCTCAGATGACTGTGCTGGTGGATAAACACAAGCCAATGGAGTTGGAACACGCTACCAGCAAAAAGGTTAGTCAATCGACTTGTAAAACTCACTCTTAACACCAAACCAGAATGCAAAAATGCGCAAAGAGGCTCATCGCATGGATATTGAGCAACGGAAGCAGGTAGCCAAGAGCAAAAAGGCTGGTAGTGGTGGGAAAGGGTAAGTTTGCCATTCACGCCCATGTGTCGTGCTTAACTCGGGTAAAGCGGCCTTCCCTTAGCTTCTGGCTTGAATTCTAAATGGACGACAATGCCACAACAGGTTAAATCGAAAGAGGTTCCAGTTATTGGTGGCCTCAATGATGAGGACAGTTTTTCGATTCGACCAGATTTCGAATCCAGTCCAGCAGTGAATCGCAAACTTCCCCCAGGTATGAATCTTGGTCAAGTTGGGGCTTCAACATATCAGCGTGATAATTCACGAACCAATAAGGTATGCACGTTTAATTCTTAACACAATTCTCATGGACTTGCTCATTTTTAGCTTGTCGGATGGCAGGAACCTGTATCCGAAGAAGAGGATACAGAATCGGAGGAGTTTTGTCTTAGTCCTCTTCCACCACCGGTTCAATACAAATCAGTCAAGCCTTCTTCGAAGCTGAATGCTAAATTGACAACAAAATCCATGAAGGCATACCTAGGTGCTAGCAATGCTCGAGATCCCCGCCCTGAAGCTGAAGACTCAGATTACGAAGTGACAGCCCAGGTAAAGGTCCGGAAAGCCTCAACAAAGTATCCGGCAGGCGCCTCATGTTTCAAATCAGCACTCACGCCGGTGGCAGCTAAGGCCGCCAAATTCAGTATCCCGCGAGGCAAAATTGGTGTTAAACACTTTCCTCCTCATATTAGCTCACACTGGATGTTGTTCATAAACACTCTCACAGCTGCTATGTATTCATCGCGCAACCCTTTCAGTAGTTTCAGCAAGCGTAACTCTGTCCATTTTCTGACTACTGTCTGCACTGTCTGCAGGGCAGTATACATGGACATGCCAGAGGAAACAAAGGTTCAGACTACCAATTGTATCTATCTATATGTGAGTCCATACTTTTCATAACAATAACTGACTGTGGCTACAGGGGTATGATTGTCTTAATGAGAATCGTTCAAAGATTGCTGCTGCCGTCCTCGAATACCTCACCAATTGGTTTGGAGAAGCGGACTATACCTCTGATGATATTGTCGAATGGGTTGTTTACTTTACCGCTTCAGCAGCAAGTCCGATTCTCTATAAGGTTCCAATTCTGATGGCTGGGGTTTATGACAACGATGATCCTGATTTTATTGCAAGTCTGTTTAGCTTACCACTCGAGTTGTGTCTAACTGATGGGACAGAAACCGAGTGGATTTATGCAATCACACTTCACTGTCGAGGTTGCCAAAAAATTTCCTAGTCGTGTTAAGGACTCGGCCATTGTCTTTGGCCCTCCACGTGGACTTTTCACCCTGATCATGGCAGCAGTATGTCAAATACTGCATCGTTCCAGTCTGTTGATGTTCTCCTGATAGTATGAGAGGGCTGCTCGGGCTTGGAAAACAGGAGAATTAGTCGAGCCTGGGGATTTCAATGGTGATCTGAATGGTGATAAGGTGGCTGAATATGACGAGAATTTCGAGAGTCTGTCAGAACGTCGCTGGGAAGTGATTCTCAAGGCTTATGGTGCTGACACTCATGACGGAAATGGTGATGATTCAGATGATGATGATGTTGGTAACCATTCTCGCCTTGACCTCAACCGACGAAACTTGTATCTCAGCAGCAGCCCAGCTAGAGATTGATTAACAACATGATAAATTTGAATCGTACAGTAGCTTACTTTACATTTTCCACTTTTTGTAGCTTTTTACACTTTTCGTGACTTGTTATGACTTTTTACGACTTTTTACGACTTTTTCTACTTTCTGTAGCATAGTATTTTGCTCGCTTTTTGGAAAAGTGTACCTAGCTTTTCTACTTTTGAACTTTCACACTTTTTGCTCTTGCACAAGCTTAAAAAAGTAACGCGTTAGGTTCCTGATGTACCAATGCATGGTGCTTACTTGATTTTAGATAAAAGCCCTCCTGGCTCATAGTCAGCAAAGTGTGTTGAAACCAGTCCATTGAAATGCTGAACAGTGAAGTCTTTCACGTCTTTGAAGCCCTTAATAGCAACAGCTTGCCAGTTCTGAACGAAATGAGTAATAAGACGATGAATGATACCGTAGGGAAGTTCCCCAGGCAATTCGCATGTGACAGAACATGAGGCGATGAATGTTGGATGAATGTGTGTTATAATTGAAAACAATTCACTCACTTTTTCATCGTCTCCATCAGGAAAAATTGTTGGACTTTGGGTGTGTCCCAGG
>QLOY01004871.1:0-11188 GCA_003313965.1 Megacollybia marginata
CCCCTCTGGGTCTGGAGTTGAATGTACTGTATCATGCCATACCTCAGGCTTCAGTTCCAAGTTGACATAGTCTGTGGATCTAGTAATGACTATCTCATGGACTCACAGCATTTTCTGACTACACAAAGGCTGTAAAATATCATGCCACTTGTATCTAGGTACACATTCAATCTGGTACAACTGGAACATATTCCACAGACCCCTACAGACATAGAATAACTGGTTACATGTCCCTGACTGTGAGTTCCTTCTTGTCCTTCACCAGCTTTCACTTTTCAGAGAGAGCTTTCCTACCGCTATGGCCACTGAATACTTCCTCCAATGCAACTCCTCCCTTTCACAGTAAGTATCAGGTATGGGTACTCAGAGATAGTCTGCCTCACCATCAATGTTGACCCCCTGCCTCTCTGTCATTGTACTCAAGTGAGGGCGCTTATTTCAGTATTCATTGTACAAATCTTCTAGGGCATAACACTGACCTCAATGGACAGAATAACACATACAAATGCGATGCATTTGGCTGTCTCCATGGTGAGATAGGGATGCTATGATGCAGGTGGTTAAACTGGCAAGTGTTACGATTTCCCACTTTAGCGCCCGTCCTATCAAGCGCCCAACTACACGCCTTATCAGAACCCTATTCATTTCACATTCGTATCACCCTATCTTTCATTTCCCTTGTCCGTTATCTCTTAAATTAACTTCTGATAGCTTATCGCAGACATGAGGCACAGATAGCTTATCTCTTTCCCTTCGTATCTTTCCCCTCTAACCTTATTCCCTACGCCCCAGAAGATAACCACTCAGTATTTAAGCCACTAGCTATTCGCTGTATTCCTTAGTTTTGGTATTATAAGTTTCACCGAGTCTTTGAGTGGCCTGATAAGCTCTCATTTTGCTCGTCGCCTTACAGCAAGGTTGAATTGCAAAGTTTTGACAGAAGTCCTGAGAGGGATGATCAGTCTGCAGTACTGTATAGTATTATGGCAGCTCCGAAATCATAAACAACAGTCTTCATCTTTCATCAGAAGCAGCTATGCTACTATTCAAGGATCAAGTCGTCAATCTTCCGACTCACAGTTAGACTCGACTCTGAACCTTTACCAAACCTTTACCCAAGTCATCCTCGATTCTTTACATCTATCAAGTTAGTGCCTTGAATGTGTCTCACCAATGACAGAGTGTCTTATAGGTGTCAGTGAGAGACTCTCAGAGTTGTATGTACCATTGCATCTGAAAATAAGGCCATTTCACAATTTTCCATTTTTGCACATATTGATAACCTGAGTAGATGAAAAAAATCATTGAGTAGACCTTTTTGTGCATCCCTGGTATCTAAGGCTAGTAATTTCTGGGTGAGTCCACAGGGTCTCATCAATCACTCCATCCTATGCAGGCAAGAATGGACTAAAATAGAAACAACTGCATAAAAAAATCAGGATCACCTCAGAATCAATTTATGAGTGTGGTACATCAGTGAATGTACAGACACAAGTTCAAATACGGTACTTTGCTGCTTGAAATGCAATCCTAATTCCGATGTTTGACTGGAGGCCCGTGCGCAGCTCCCTAATTTGGTATCCAGCTCTTAGGCTCTTACATCCGATGATCCGAACCAATATGAACTGCACCATCAACATTTTTTTTCCTACTCTTCCATCAAATACTTCGAGCAGTAAAAAGGCCAAAGAGGGCACACTAGACAATGGTGCTGATGTTGGTGATGATGTTGGTGATGGTTCTGATTCTGAGGATCAAGAGGATGAAGGAGACAACGATGAACCGGAAGTTGAGGCTGATGATCCAGAGTGGATGTTCAAAGAAGGGGAAACACTTTCCAATGATCCGAGTTATGTCTTCTGCCCTGCAGTGCATTGGAAACAGATAAAGCATCTGTTTATGAAGCATTTCTGTCAGCATCCCCTTCTTCCTGAATGTGATGGAACACATACTGCTCTGCAAATCCGCTGCAATGCTGTCTTTGAGATGTATCACTTCTGCAAGACATGTGGGCTTAGAGAGGTATGGGGGTATCTGTGGTGGAATTGGTACTCACCTGAGAGGTGGAAACTCTGGGCATGTTCAACTTCAGAAAAGCACCTTACTCGGACCTGAACAACACTGAATGCTGAAAACTTTTGGCGGCGTCTCAAGCACGATCATCTTCACCACCTACTGTATCCTAGGCTTGACCAGCTGGTGTGGATATTGATCTACAAGGTGGTTCCGGAACACTTGGTGAGGTCCGAATGGCTTGATGAGGAATATCAACTTGGGCACTCAAAACCTCTGACCAATCACCAAAGTACTTCAAGGCTGGCTGGAAGCTGAATCAAAGTCAACAAATCAGTGAGTATGTATAAAACTGACATATTGCAGCTGCGGGCAACAGAAGTATGATCCCTTCCTTCTATGCAAACATCTTGTTCATGCAGTACCTGCTTTCCCAATTAAGTTCTGGACCCAGCTGCATCGTCATTGTGTCAAACCATTCTATTGGCACCCCAATTTAGTCAGCCATCTTCAAAACATTGATCGATTGCCATTTCCGAGCGCAGCTGCATGTAGTGATGATGTAAACAATGGGGATGATTGTATTTGGACCAGAGACAAAGAGCTATTGCATGGTGGGGGTGGGTGGAAGACTCTAAGAGAGGATAATATATCACTGCTTGGGAAAAGAACATGTCCAGTGACTGACAAAGGTGAGAGACGCGATGTTGCACAGCCACATCCCAGTTCAGCAGCTGTCAACTTGATCCTCACCTCTTCTCTTTCTACATCCCCTATGCACAGCTCTTCCCCTGTTGGATATGGTAGTGATGAACATCAAGTATGTATACATACAACTTTATTTCTTACAGTGATTGAATCCACTTCACAGATTGACCTTGACCATGAGCTTGCAGAGAATTTGATTGCTGATCTGACTGACACTGTCAGATTCATTCGCTCTCAGGTAGCCATCAACAATCATAAATGGATAAGTGACCTCAAACAACACTCTTGGGTCAAGGGTATTCTTTACATCAGATCTACAGCATCACACACAGAGCAGAAGAAGATGGGGAATGACATGGGGTTCATGGGACAAGGATGACGCCAGGAACTCAAAGACCATTATTGGATTCACTCTTCATTCAGGGTCAAGATAGAGGCTTAGAACACGACCCAGAGGGCTGGATAGAGTAGGAACACTTAGATTGTTTGTATTGATGACAATTCAGGTATATTCCCTCTTATTATGTATAGTTCAATGTCCATATACTATTCAAAAGACAGCCGAAGCTCTAAAATGAATGTTGACTTGGTTGCGTTTTGGGCTTAGCAAGCAATCCAGACAGGTCACGTGAACATACTTTTGCTGGCCAGACACTATTCTGACATCCTTCGGATTCCTTCCAAGGTGAGCCTCTACAAGGTCATCATTGAAGCGACCCAAATATTGTTTCTCAGGAGAAAGTGCAATGCCTGGCAGACAACATTTAAAGCTGTGTGCAGAAGGAGGAATTGGGAGTAGCGACTTGGTGGTGACGAAAAACTGTTATAGTTATTGATTTTTGTTCCTCAGTGTTCTCTTGTGCGGGAAAGAGGGTAGTTACGTTGTATATGCCAGAAAGGACAGAGCTATGTTTAGAAGGCAAGTGAACGAGAACACGAAACATCAGGAAAAACCCTTTTTGACCTGGCAAACCTGGCAAACTTGAGTAAACCTGAGTCAACCTAAGTCAACCTAAGCTGATCTGGGACTAACCTAGACATGACCTGGGCTGACCTGGGTTGACTTGGGCTAACCTAGACATGACTTAGGTTGACCTGGCTGACCTGAAAATTGAGACTTAAACCTGGGACTGACCAAGGTTGACATAGGTTGATCCAGGTCAACCTTGAGGCATCCAGTTTTTCCTGATGAAGGGAGGCAGCTTTTCCTTCCATGCATGACATTGCATGTATAGTCTACGAAGTGTCTATCTGTCTCTGTGCTGTCTATTGAACTGTTCCAGTTGCATTGCTCTTCGTCTTCTTCTGGTGGATTCTTTTGATAAGTCGACTCCGTGACAACTGGGTCTGCTGCAGTACCTTTGAGAACCCATTCTTCAGGAATCAGCACTGCTAGTGACAAAGCTGGAGACTCTGTTCAGGCTTTTACCTCCAAGAAGACTTTGTCTGAAACTTGGGAAGAGCCATTTCTCTGTTGAATATACCATAATTTTAAGGAACTGACTAATATACTACAGAGGCGACATTGGCAGGAGGTGGTCACGTGCAGTACGGGGGATGGTGGAGCATGGAGCATTCACTCATCAACAGATGCAATGGGGATGGAAACGACACGTACGAGTGGCGGTCAAGTATGGGAATGGAATCAGTGACGGTTTGTAAGTTAGGAGAAGGCTTTGCGACTGTCAACGGTTATTTGGTGCCAAAAAAAGATCGGACTGATGATGTGAAGGACGGCATAGCACAGCCCTCACATGAGTCATGAAGGATGATGAATAAATGATGTCAGTGATGGCGGACACACGTGTTCCTAAATGGGAAATGCGGAATAACAAAGGCAAGCCTACTATCAATTTCAGTTCGGTCGAGAGTGATAGGGAAAGGTCACATGAAGGTTTCATTATTCTGTTCTGTCAAGCGAAGAAGGAGTGCTCAACAGTTATTAAGCCGGCTTAATCGGCTATCCCATCAATGACGTGACGTAGCAGGCTTGACGTGACGTTGACGTCGCGAAGCATCAAATAGAAGTCGAAGTCGAACTAAATAAGGAAAGTCAGGAACCGGTCTTAAAAACCCAAGGGTGAAAGACCGAGCCTTACTAAAGTAAGGACTCGGAAAAAAATTTTGCGACACGTTACCAGTCACGCTACGTGACTCACGTCCGTTCTTTCGCATGTGCCATATGATACTCGCTGGTACAGTCCAATGTGGAGCACGAAGAAAACGTCGTACACCATCTATATACTGATATTTCTAAGCTAACGAACGTTTACTTAAACCACGCTTCGTATTTGGTGCTGCGATGAACCTCTGCCGTGCGGTGAAGCTCAGGCTCAAAGACAAGACAATGATACTTTCAAAGGAAGAACAACCCATCACTCGTTATCAAGATACTCATGTGCCCACCTCTCCTCCACCCACTCCTTAATCTTCCCAAAGTTCCTACAGCTATGCAAAATATCGAAGCTAGGCAAGATCATGGGTTCCTGATTGACACCGTTGATGGTTTGAAGATTGAATGGTATGGTACTGATATCCGATGAACATTGTAGTGACTGACGGATCGAATTCACGCAATGTGTGATGTGCATGTCGTACACAGCATCCGTGGCGGTATAGTATTCTGCACCAGATTCAGAAAGTGTAGATGAGTACGATTAAAGGTGAGTCACCTGGATGTAACGCTTTCCGTATCTTCTAGTAGACGGATTAACAAGAGGATCGGAATCTCAGGCTCGCCATACCAGACAATGCAATTGATGGAACACATCGACACCAACGACGACTGAACCATTGTCATAGGTCTTTCTCATTGCATTGACCAGTTTTGCTCCAATATCTTGTGGTAGTCGTACAGCACCGACTTCAATATCTCAGCCAACAATGTTGGCCGTTAAGCATTGGAACACTCACTTTCGTAGAGATCACGCCAAGCTTGGTCGACTTCAGGAGACGGAGGCGAACTATAGATATCGTTTTCTTCATTGTTTAGTGGTCCCGCATGAAACTTGACTACTTCATACTCTATCGCATCTGTCGCGGGAGCTACACATATTCAGTGAATTAGCACAAAAAGATGATGATGACTTGCAAAAAATAATTTGTGGATTAGGGTGCGACGTTGAATGCAGACTTATCACCACTCCCAGTAATAGGATATTAGATACCAGGAGTACCCCTATAACAATGTAAAGTGCGTAGACTCTGCAATGATCACATTTGCATTGACCAGACAGCGGGATCGGCAATTTGGATTCAACCACGGTATCGAAATCATCATCGTTCTGCAAAAGAGGAACGTATGATGAGGATGAGACTGGAGCGGATAACGAGGTCTTTGCTTGTATGAGCATACGAGTCTTTAGTGGGGAGTGAAGGCAAGTATGCAAACACGTTGAAGTATCACCTCAACAGATCTCGACCTTTGAGACTAACAAACAGAGCTTAGACCAAGTTATTGCTTCCAAGACTCAGAAGATGATATGATACCCGGCTTTTCTTGACACTGCCTCCCAGGCTTAGCTTAAATGCTTCAGCCATAATTACAACTCCTTATCATATTGATTGGTGGTTGATCATCCAGATGCCAAGATTGTTTGGCCTCTTGACATGATACTGGCGATAGTGGATGCTCCACTCACTGGCTGTGTAAAGTCTTACCTGAATTGGCAAGCCGTTTCACTGGGTAAAAAGGTCAAAAGAGGAAACTTGTGAAGGGAGTTATGCTTTGTATTCTCAGCCATGTAAATGAGAATTTATCAGCATTCCTTGTCCTGGTTGTCTTTGGCCCCTTCATTATGTTTGAGGACCTGATATCCAAATCCAGATCTGGGACATTGATACTACTCCAAAGATCGTTCCATAGCCCTCTGCAAGCTAAGCCCTCAGAGGTTTGACCTTCGACCATAATGCTGTGCCTAAGCTATTGCTATCCGTAACATTGATTATCAGTCCTGTCTTCCGTGTGAGCTAGAACAATATCTGAGCTTCAACGTTCAACTCCTCCAGCCGAGGTTCTCGGAAAACAAATATCAGATCGAATTACTGCAACCTTGTCTGCTTCAAGTTATTTCGATGACAAAGTCGTTCTAGTTTGAGTCCAACGTTCATCGAGTTTGTAGAAAGACATCGGTATCCATCGCCATTTTCACACTTGTAGAGGTGGGCAATACTGATAGGAATCATAGAAACGGCGTCCCTTGTTCCGGAGAAGGAAAGACAATGATTGGAACCTACTCACAGCATAGCGATAGAATCCGAGTTGGAGGATGCTTCCATTCTTTGCCAATTGCAGTGCGAAACGCCAGAAAGACAAAGGCAACTCAGGTTGTGTAAAGTGCGATGGAGTCGCTAGGTCTTCTTAACTGCTATCTAATTTAAAAAATACCAGCTTCCATTCGAAATCGGTTGATTGGACCATTTTCGTCATGCAGCGAGTCCGTCGGGGTCGGTCAGTGTCAACATGATATAGTGCCTATCATCAGTTGAAAGACAGTTTGAAGGCAGTATTCAATCTACTTCCTGAATCTAATAATCGTTGGGACACCTCGGGGCCGGTATTGTTAGGACCTGTAGTTCTCGACTCACCTACTCTCGAAACTCATGAATCGATTGCAAAACAAAACACCCAAAAGCAATGGAATAGCTCCAGAAGTGGAGCATTGAGCTATCGCTCTAGCCCACAATACGCGTGTCATGACAGCTTGAATGCTTGTACCGGAACACCGACGGCATACTATCATGATAAATCTGAGACTCAGAGACTAGTGGCGTCTAATCGTGATCAACTAGAAGCATCCAGAGTTACAGAAACAAAGGGTTGTAGTCACAACTTCGAATATCAATTTCAGGGTTCATCGATAGGCTTGTAGTATAAATACTGCATAGGTTCAGTTCTCATTGACGCATTGAACCACCCATGAAGCTCTCTACACTTTATGTTTTGGTCGCCGTTGCGTGTATGTCCGCCGCAGCTCCTGTACCAGCTCGTGAGGTGTGTAGTATGTCTTAATTTGTTTCCTCTAATAACTCGGATGCTATGATCAGGAGAAGAGTCTTCAAAGTCGCCAATCCTTGTTCGGCTGCTACCTTGGTTTTCTGAACGTTAGTTGCGGTGATGCACCCCCGGATGAGGTTCGCTTCTGGTATCGTTATTGCCTCGATTGTCTAACATGTCTTAATAGGCCAACCAGTCTGACACCAAAGTGGACGCAGTGGTAAACATTTGTCGTATTCCTCACCAGGATATAAAATCCCTACTGTTATCTAGGAAGCAAACCCCGCCCTTCCTGAACAAGCCAACGACTCAGAAGAGGTATAACCGAAAGGGCTCCATTTTTAGTCTTCTAATCGTAACTTAGGAAACAAGCCTTGAAAGTCGCCTGTCTTTGTTTGGATGCTATTTTGGCTTCAACAACACTTCTTGCGGAGACGCGCCGCCGGCAGAGGTAAAATTGTGCCATACCTACCTTTTGCATGGTCTGACTCAAGTAGGCGGCCAGTACGCCTGAAATAAAGGCAAATGAGGTCTGATGTGGTGCTGGTCATCTTGATTTGCTCTTATGTTTCATATTAGAAAGCGTCTGAGGTTCCCGAGCCCGCGGAAGAGGTACATTCTAGTTGCTAATAGGATGCGTCTCTTCTAACAGTACTGTAATCTTTAGGAGCCGGTCCTTGAAAGTCGCCAGTCCTTGTTTGGATGCTACATAGGCTTCAACAACACTTCTTGCGGAGACGCGCCGCCGGCAGAGGTAAAATTGTGCCATACCTACCTTTTGCATGGTCTAACTCAAGTAGGCGGCCAATATGCCTGAAATAAAGGCAAATGAGGTTTGCTTTGGTGCTTGTCATCTTGAGTTGCTCTTATGTTTCATATTAGAAAGCGTCTGAGGTTCCCGAGCCTGCGAAAGAGGTACGTTCTAGCAGTTGGTAGGATCAGTCTCCTGACATTTCCACAATCTATAGGAGCCGGACCTTGAAAGTCGCCAATCCTTATTCGGGTGCTACTTAGGCTATGACGACGGCACTTGTGGTGATGCTCCACCGGACGAGGTTGAAGTTTTCCTCACTGTATACCTTCGGTAGCTAACGGTATATTATCAGGTTAGCAAGTCTGAGGCAGAAGTAAATGGCTCAGAGGTATGACTATATCTTATGCCCCGCATTGTCTGTTTTAATGGAGATCAGAATGCCTCTATCGAAGCAGAGACTGCAGCTTGAAGCACTCGATACAGTCGGATCCAAGGATCGATAAGAGATGTGTAGTGTATTTTTCAAACTTATGGACGTTTTCCTTTCCTTGTTCATCAGCTCTTACCTCATTTAAGATTGTATTGAAAGTTCAACTCTCGAGGTCAGGCGGATATTATTGCATTCTTGAGAGTCTCAATGACTGACATCCATTTACTGGAACGAGTATTCCGACTCGGATGTCATCTGGACACAAAACGAAATGAAACTGAGTTGGCAGCTTCATCGCAACATTCTTGCTGGAGTTTTGAGTTCTGCAATTAGGTTCACAAGAAGTGGATAAATCTTCTGGATAAATTCGAGTCCCAGTTGTACAATCAATTCCATGGGTCATCCATCCATCACTTGTCCTACATCTGTATTACAATCTCGATTCTCGAGGTCTGGTGAATGCAGTTGAGTTTGAATGGGTTCAACAATTGATATTGAGTGTAATCCCCGATGTTGACCAGATGCAAAACGAAATGAAACTGAACAGGCAGCTTCCATCACAATATTCTTGATGGATTTCTGGTGCTCTACAATTAGGATCACGAGGAGTGGATAGATTCCCTAAGATAACTTTGAGTCTCGACAAGAATGTTTACAGTGAGAAGGCATCATACAGTTGTATATGGCAAAATGGCATTCCCAATTTGAACCAGAATAGCTGGACAGGATTTGATGGCTAAGATACATATTGCAAGAATCTATTGTTCTCAAACAATGTAACGAGTTTTGGGTGAACCTACCCAAACAGAAATATAAACAAATCCAGACTCGATGAGTAAGATAAGCACTCGTTCGACTGTTTTATTTTCGGCATTGAGATGCATCTTGATCTGGATTCGATACATCCTACAAACATTGAAGGCATCTATCCACAGAAAGGATACTGAGACTAACCAGGTCTTGTACAGAATAACCATTGTTGAAAATGTATTTGTAGTCAATAAAGAAACAGGAAGGAGCGGAAGGAGCGGAAGTATCAAATCGGATGTTTGCATAGCAGAAGATATTGCACCGGGTTTGATTACAGATACTGCATCCAAAAAAACGCAGACTTGGGTGGAAGATTTAAGCAGCCGAGAGGCTGAACGCAAGTTAGGACTCACCTGTAGTTCCAAGGAGACAAACCACAAGAAGAAGCCGAATGAAAATCGCCTGAGATTCCACTATAACCCAGGCCCGCCATACCACGATTGCGTCCGTTAAAATGTACTATACATTGGGATTTGGATGTGATACAAGAGGACATAGGCTTACATTAACCCGAACCAAGACAATACGCAGTACAAATATCCTTTCCACAAGTTGAGCAGCATTAGCATTAGTATTGAGTGGACCAAGCGCGATGTTTTCGATTGAATTGATGAGGTCCAAGGAGAAAATGAGAGTGGTATTGATGCTGAGAAGTAGCACAACGACTAGGTTACATCTGAGTGGTGTAGAGGAAGGGAATCCTCCACGGCTCCAATCCTCATATATGTGAAATTCAAGTATCGAACAGCTCACTTACAAGAGAAAATAAATGGTTCGAAGAGCGACAATAACAAAGCATCCTGTTTGAGGTCCATCAGGTGTCAGTTCTGAGACTCAGCATACCATATGCAAATGATTCTGCTGCCTCGGGAAGAATGATCTGTTGCAGAAGAAAAGGGACTATGGTGGGATAGGAGACACAATTTGGATCGGAGATGGGACAGGACATTGATGGCTGTATGCGAGAATGCCCGTTCCATATAAATATCGGTACAACTGGAATGAGGTGCTCGGTGCAAGCCGCTGTGGCCGTTGTGATGTCTAATGCAGTACAGATGTAGGTAACATAACGCTAGAGTCGATCATATATACCAGTAGATCCGAAGCAGTTGAGATGTTTCGTGCATTAATCAATCATCCGATGCCTAAATTTGAAAGTTCAATTGAGATCGTCATCAGAAAAAGATGTGTTTCTTAGATACTGTGCATTGAATGTTTCAGTTACTTACATGGTTGAATGAACTTGAAGCTTGAATGTAAGCTAAGGAAAAGGAACGATGACTTAGCAAGAGATAAGGTAGAGGAAGGGACGAGTTAAGAATCTTAAGATCACATGATCTTATCATTTCATGCTCTCGCTACCAGCTCGTCTCACCACAGTCAGTTATGTGGTTGAGATTTCTCACTTACCCTCCCTCCTCTCCCTCTTTACGCTGGGGTGTCTGTCTCACTACGATGCTCAGGCTCTAGCGACTCA
>QLOY01004874.1:0-16580 GCA_003313965.1 Megacollybia marginata
CTTCGGACTAGACGGCCGGCTAGGGAACCACCCGACCTTAGTAGATATTACATTGCAGCCGGACACTCAACCAATCTCCCTACTGCCCTATAGTGCTTCTCCTGCTAATAGAGAAGTTATCAATCAACAAATGGACTCGTGGCTCCAGTTGGGAGTTATTGAACCATCTACCAGCCCTTGGGGAGCTCCGGTCTTTATTGTTTACCAAAATTCCAAGGCACGTATGGTTATCGACCTTAGGAGACTTAATTCTCTAGTGATCCCAGATGAATTCCCACTCCCCAAACAGGAAGATATTCTGCAAGCTCTAACTGGGGCCCAGTGGCTTTCGTCTCTAGATGCCCTAGCGGGTTTCACGCAGCTTACCATGACCCCAAGCACTTCAGAGAAACTTGCCTTTCGAACTCATCGGGGACTGTACCAGTTTCGGCGCATGCCATTCAGATACCGGAACGGACCAAGTGTTTTTCAGCGAGTTATGCAGAGTATCCTCGCCCCTTATCTCTGGATATTTGCCTTAGTATACATCGATGACATCGTTATTTTCTCCAATACATTCGATAATCACTTGCAACACTTGGACCAAGTGCTCAGTGCCATTCGAAAGGTGAATATTACCCTATCACCAAGCAAATGTCACTTTGCTTATCAATCACTCCTTCTACTTGGACAAAAGGTATCATGCCTGGGACTCTCTACCCACAAGGAGAAGGTGGAAGCAATTCTTTGGCTGCAGGAACCCCGGAACGTGCAGCAGCTCCAACAGTTTCTTGGCATGATGGTATATTTCTCTTCTTACATACCTTTCTATGCCTGGATTGCTCAACCGCTTTTCCAGCTACTGAAGAAGGAAAACGGGTGGGAATGGACGAGCATACATCAAGAGGCGTTTGACCTTTGCAAACAGGTCTTAACTAATGCGCCGGTTCGCGGATACGCAATGCCGGGAAGAACCTATCAGGTTTATACAGATGCATGCGACTACGGGTTGGCCGGAATTCTCCAACAGGTTCAACCTATACGTATTGCTGACCTCAAAGGGACTAAACTATACGATAAGCTCCAAAAGGCTTACGATGCCAACGAACCAGTACCTTGGCTCGTAGTCTCAGTTTCAAAAGACTACGATGATGTGCCAGCTGCGGGTCCTTGGAATCCCAGTTTCGACAACACGGAAGTATACATCGAGAGAGTAATTGCTTATTGGTCACGGGTCTTAAAGCCACCTGAGCGTAATTATTCTGCTACTGAACGAGAAGCCTTGGCGCTGAAGGAAGCATTGATAAAATTTCAGCCCTTTCTGGAAGGAGAACAGGTACTGGCAATCACCGATCATGCTGCCCTCACATGGAGCACAACATTTCAAAATGTTAACCGAAGGCTTTTAACCTGGGGAACGGTATTCGCCGCCTATCTGAAACTTCAGATTATTCATCGAGCAGGCAAGGTTCACTCTAATGTGGACCCTATATCTCGACTATGATGGCGGGTACCCCCACAAGACAGTCCTGATGTGGAACATATAACTCCAATTCCTTCCTCATCCTCATCTGATCTGCTATGGTCTATGTACGAAGAGCTGGGGCCTCAGTTTGAACAGAAATTATTGTCGGTTGCAGCGCACTATACGAACGCAACGGAGGATCCTTACGCGCAATCCATTTCAGCCTTACAACTCCCTATCACGCATCTGTCAGATTCCGTGTCAGAATCCTACCATACTTCACACACTTACAATCTACTCGTATCAATAGAGCCCAGTGTTTTGGACGAATGGCGTGCGGGGTATGAAGCTGATTCGTTTTTTAGTTCAATCATCGTGGACTTAAAGGGAGAAAACCGATGGACTCACCCGCATCATCCTCAGTACCACTACAGTGACGACGGGCTACTCTATTTTGAGGATTGGAATGGCAATAACAGGCTCTGTGTACCCCAATCACAGAGGGTTCAAGTGATGGATGAAGTGCACAACAGTATCACGGAATCCGCACACAGAGGTTACCATCACTGTTATAACAGACTCGCATCGACACATTATTGGCCACGAATGTCCCGAGACCTCAAGGCTTACATCAATAGCTGTGATATCTGCCAGAAGTCTAAACCCACTGGTAGACTGGCCGCGGTCCGGTTCCCGAACCTCTGAACCTGGGTTCGAACCGGACCCGAACCCGAGGTTCGGGTTCAGTGGCTGTGCTGAACCCGAACCTGAACCTGTTTGTGAGGTTCAGGTTCGGGACAAGGGAGGACCTGAACCTGAGGTTCAAACCTCAGGTGCACCGGGTGCACCTCCAAATACAAGTATGAACCACATAGTTATTTCTCTTTCACTCAGGCCGTGTTTTTTTTTTGCTTGTTAATGGAGATAGCATTGTCACGCTATATAGCTGAAGCCATGTTAGTTAACCAACATGGCATTCTCTGTAACAGCGCCAACACAACCCGTCCATAAGCCTAAAAGGGAAGTCAGTGTCTCAGCATCAAAGCGCTTGCCTAAGCTGCAAGGTAATCTCAGCCGATATCCCGGCAGTAAGTTGGGGCCCAACTTACTGCCGCCACAACGGTGCGTACCTGTAACAGCCTTGTATGATTTTGACACTTGTGTTACCTAGGTGGACTATACCTAGGTGGCTAAGACTGACGGTCACAAGCTGAAGACCAAAGCATCACTTGTGCGCCAGGTGCCGGATTGCAGGGAAAAAAATAAATGTCACGTGGATTACTTAAATGGCAGGTGTTTCCAAATTAGGGTGAACCCGGTGCACCTAGGTTCGAACCTGCACCTGAACCCATTGAACCTGAACCTATAGGTTCAGGTTCAGGTTCGCTCTGAGGCTGCACCGAACCTTGAGGTGCAGTTCGGGGTTCGCCAAAAAAGGCCCGAACCCGAACCGAACCGAACTGCGGTCAGCCTAAAACCCAGAACTCACTCCCCAGCAGGATTGTTGCAGCCAATTCCGATTCCGTCCCGTCCGTTTGAAGTTGTATCCATGGATTTTATTCCGGAACTGCCCTTATCCAATGGGTATGATAACATCCTTGTAATCATCGACAAGCTGACCAAATGGGCAGTATTCATTCCTTGCAAGACAACCGTCACTGACGTGGAAACAGCCCGACTTTTCTTTAAACACATCCTTTGCCATTATGGGATTCCTCATCAGATTATTATGGATCGCGACACACAGTGGAGGCATACTTTCTGGGCTGAGGTATGTCGGCTAATGGGTATGAAGCGGGCCTTGACCACCTCGTATCACCCACAGGCTGATGGGCAAACAGAGAACCTGAACAAAACCTTAGAAGTAGCTCTACGAGCATATGTTGGCCCCTCATGTGACGACTGGGCGGAATTTCTTGAGGCACTGGCCCTCTCCTACAATACCACCCCTCACATCTCTTCGGGGTATGCTCCAGCCTACCTACTTTATGGATACTCCCCGACCACATCCTCCACTCTACTGACCTCGTCTCTTAACACTTGCATTCCTCGGCCATCAAGTGAGGGGGGAGAGGAACCGAAGGTACGGGATGAGAAGCCTGGCGCAGGACATGATTGATCAGTTTCAGGCAGAACGAACACGAGCAAAGGAAGCCTTATACCTAGCCCAGCTAGCACAACAACGATTCTATAACGAGTCTCGTGAACTTGTCAAATTTAACGAAGGTGATCTCGTCGTCCTAAACCCGCATACCTTACATTTGCTTAAAGACGAGAAAGGACGAGGGCAGAAGTTGCTAATGAGGTATGATGGACCTTTTGAAGTATTACGCAAACTTTCGCCAGTGACATATCAGTTACGAATGCCGGTTTCCTATGGGATAAATCCTATCATCAACATCGCTCACCTCGAAAAGTATGTCTCTTCTTCACCAGAGTTTGGCAACTGACCCGTTAAGGAAATGAACCGCCAAGATTTCAATGCTCTCCTGGAAGAGGAAATCGAAAGAATAGTCGCCGAGCGATGGGTAAAACACGGCAGGAGAAGGGTCCAACAGTTCAAAGTCCGTTGGAAGAACTTCACCCCCAACCATGATGAATGGCTGACCAAGAAAGTGTTAGCCAATGTACCGGATATTTTAGAGGAATGGCGTACACGAGGAAAGGAGGTGAAAGGTATGGATGGCGTCACCACCACCAGGTGCTAATATGAAGGGGCTGAATCCTCACGGTACGTATATGGTATCTATTAACTTTTCCCTTTCATTATGCAACAAAGAGGCTACAGGATATTTAAACTTACAGGTATTTCGCATTTTTAATCAGTACAAGCACTTCTTCCGCTTTGCATTCGAACTACTTTACAATTCTAACATGCCTGCCATTTTGTTTACTCCCTTCAATTCTACACAATTGCGCCGCCGCCAAAGCTCACTAGGAAGCACGTCTGAGCAATTGCTCCGTGCCCAAGCCTTAATCCCATCCTCTCAACAGTTATATTTCGCTTCACTTGGCCCCCGCGACGCGTTATACGACGTATTCAATCACCCAGCATTGCGGTGCCTCATACACTCCATGATCGAGAACGAAATCTACATATGTGACTTTGAAGACACTGACTATTGTTATGCTGGGTTTACGGCTGTTGGAAGACAACGAATCCCTTCCTATCAGATTCGACCTGACATTGTGCGACGGTTATGGAGTGGGGTAATCACGTTATCGCGAATGGTGGTCTGTGCGGCTAACAACTGTATGTGGACCGACGTTCCTGTCAATGAATTCAACACTCCTATCTTTCCGCGGGACATCCTCATCGAATGGGGATCCAACCGTCTATTCACCATTCCACATCTTATACTCACTTCCGAGGCCGACATCGACAACCCGCTCCTGCAATACCAAACCCGTTCCAAATCCAAACTGCGTCGATACTTTGCAGGATATCAGAATGTAGCCGTCTATTATGCAAACTGGGTACGGAATGCAGTTCGAGCCAGCATCAATCATGGATTTCTGTCGGAAACCAACTGGGGAGCAGTGTGGGGATTGTCGAAGGAAGAATTCTTGGACATGGTTGCTCCAGGGGTATTTGATTACGCTAGAGCAGTGGAGGAAGGACGAATACGACGAGCAACTCATGATTTAACTCTTTCTCCAGTTAGAGCTGACGCTTTAGTTCTCCACCCTAGACATCGAAATGTCGCGGAAGAAGATCCATCTTTGCGATACGACCCTTTGGATCCGTATCTCAATATCAATGACTGTGTTCCTCGACCTTACCAGTCCACCGAATTAGAAGAGATGGATCCCATCCTGGCGTTCGGTAATCGAGGATATCATTTGCAGGCTTGAAATGACGAATCTAGTCTGGGGGGGCTCTGTAATGGGAATCAGTGAGTCTAAACGATTTCGGCCGATCGGGAACTCATCGGTCAACAAGACTAGATGCGTCATTCAGAGTTAGGGCCTTGTAGATCGTTCCGGAACTTTCCACTAAATTCTTAGATACTTCCTTACGCTTCTCGATTCCTTCCTCTTTACTATATAAAGCTCGCGGTAATAATCTTGTAACCCATTCTTGAATACACCTAAGTTTCCACTTTACATTTGCGAGGGACCTCGTAAGTTCATCCGACAGTTCTAAGCTCACGCCCTGTGCTGATCTCTGAACCCGTCAACCGACCGATCTCAACACGTCTTCAGACTGTTAAGTTCGTCGTAAGGAATCTAAGGATATAATAGAATAGACAACTCACCAAGTTTCGTAAGAGGATCTATTGAACTCCGTGAATAACCCCATTTCCACTACAGCCTGAAGCACGATGTCCATAAAGCAACAGTGATAACCAGCTCTCCTGAAACTCATCCTACCGTGAGAACCGAATTGTTGGCAAGTGCGAGAGATGGCGAACCAAGTACCTCGCGAATAAAACAGACTCGCACTATGTTTCGAGGCATCTGCTCGGTCCTATAGTTCCTCTCTCCCATACTTGGTTATCAACAAAGCAGGAGAGTAATTCGGATTCACGCTTCCTGTTGAGCTAATCAGAACCGAAATATTTGCAAGGAAGAACCTACTGCTGAGGAACGCGACACTATATACGAGAAGATCCGAAGGGGTGTAATTGAGCCATGGTTTGGTGAGGTAGGAGAGGGCCTTGACAGAGGTCAGGAAAGCGTTAGAAAAATAACAACATACATACAGCAGCTATAGTGTATCCAAAGAAACTGAAAATACTTCGTTAGAGCGGCCTGGGTGAAGTTGTGAATGAATAAGGATTGGCGGTTCGTCGCTCAGAGCCCCAGAAAAAGCTGGTCTGGAAGTAAACGATGCGTCTACGGGTTGTTTGAGGAGAACCAACCAGTTGCCAACCAGGCAATCTTGACAACGTACCATTCCTCCCAGCTCATCTTCCAAACTCTTAGAAATCCAAGTATAGATCTTGTTACAGCCTCTCCCTGCTATTTCGCAATTTTTAAGCCTGTTGTGAAGGCGTCGCAGCCGTTGGAAGCAAGGCCGGTCAGTGTGACAATGTGACATAATCAGCGCCGGTGGAGAACTGGATGTAAGGAGAGAGAATGGATCGTTCGTGAGGTACTCTAAAGGTACAATAGAATTGTTAGCAAGCTTGTGAAATGGTGGTGGCTGAAAGTATACTTCTCAATTCCGTGTTTTTTGGAAAAAAAAACACGTCCCAACAGACAGTCGAGGAAAACAGCGGAAGGTAAATGAGTAGACGACGACAGCATCTCGTATGTAAGACGAAGCAAAGCATTCGAAAATCGAACCTAATTACTTGTATAAGCGAGGGAGATCAAAACGCGAAACCACGTACCATTCCTCGCTCTTTACGTCCCAGTTCGTACCCCGACTTTCGGAACTCCGAGCCTTGGTGCAGGAGAAGGCCCCTCCAGTGTATTTCACGATTTTTGAGTCAGTGATGAACCCGTCGTGGTGGTTTGGATCAAGGTTCTCGCGTGTGACACCGTGAGAATCACAGCAACCGAAGATGAGTGGTTGGGGAAGACGCAGGAACGGCAGAGAGTCTATGCAGAGGTTGGAGAGCGTCTAAGAGAAGTGATGACATACCGAGCTTGGATTTGGCACGCAATGTCTGTAATAAGTCCGGTCCGGAGAACAGGACAGATTCGCCTACTGCAGAAACAAGCAAGTCCGAATATTGTGTATGGGCAAGAGGAGGGTGGTATCTGGCATTCCTGCTAAAATAATGACGACCGAATTATTCTAATGCAAGAACTTACCGAGGAATGAGACTAAAAAGCGCTCCTGAGGTGCAGCAGGAGGAACGCAGACATTGCAACTATTCTTCACGGAGGCAAGGGTTCCTGATAGATAGCACCAGCAAGGAACACGACCACGAATTTGAGGCAAGTTTTCGTGTCTGAACTGAGCAGAAACGAGCCTTTATGTTGGTCAGCAAATTGGAGAGAATACCAGCCGCTTACAATTTCCAAAGTCGGCTTGTGGTTAGAACTGGAAACGCTCGTTGTCGTTGGTGCTCGAGTGCTCACCACTGGGCATTTTCCTATTTGGGAACAAGAGAGGATTTGTGGTTCGCTTATTGAGTTGGCAGTGGTCCGGTGAAGAGAACTGTTTACACCGCATTGACAGATTTTTGTTCGTCAGACTTGCGCAGAGCCTCAAGCAGGGGAAACAAAGGACAGAAGAATCTAAAATATCGTCAGTCAGAGACACGCTGTACAAGAACTTTACAAATGGCAGGCTTCAGGCTAAGCGGACAGTATGGCAGACCGCTGAAACAGAAGGAAAGTGATAAACGGGCACGTGATACCGACTATTTCGGCCTCTTCGACGCCACTATCAGCTGTTCACAGTGAAAATGTTGTTCCTACAGCAAAATCCACACACTAGTGAGACGGCTCTGTTCCATCAATTTGATCAGTCTAAGTGACGGTCTTGTGACAGTCTGAATTTACGATGTTCTATACCACACAAACTACTTCCGTATACTTTAGTACATCGATTCAAGGTGTCTTTCATCCGCCATGTGGATTGAATGAATTCTGTGGGAGTTCAAGTCAAACTACGTATGGACACTGCACAGCTCTATTCCCTCCATATCTATTACATATTATCCGCACTGTGCAGTACTAGTAGCTTGTACCTACTACCTCCCTGGAAAAGATCTTGTGGCTCTGATCAACCGTGTTGCCTCTTTTCACTCTGGTCAGATCACACTCAATTTCCAGCCAAGCACTGCCAGTGAGTGCATTTGAGGGCATCATTTGATGATTGCGATCATCAATGTTTACAGCTGTCCCACCAGAATTCCTGCTTGTTGCTGACAGACCATCGCTGTATCTACAAACACGGCCACCGCTCCCTGATGACTACTTTACTCCAGTGACTATTTTGAGTAAATTTGACCTGCATATGTTGATTGTATGTGCAGCCCGACGGAGCATCTCCCTTGATCAGAGCTCTGCATTGCCGCGTGCATCTTCCTATCAGATTGCGAAGATTTTAGTCCATCCCTACCCGACCCTGCTCTGTCAGATCAAGTTATGGAACCATCCTTGCTTGTGTCACCAAAGTCCTTTCATCTATCACTTTGGGGCAGCCGTTGATGTCAAAATGGTAATAACATGACCCATATACGGTTCAGATGTGTACCGTATGCTGTACAAGTGAAGTGCTCCATCACTAAGTTTGAGGGGCATGGTGACTAGTAACCACAGGTCACTTTTTTGGTGAGTGACCACAATAAGATAATGGTAATGAGGAACTGAACATGTCTCTACATGGTGACTGAGTGCTGTATAAACGCTACTTGATAATGGTGATGAGGAACTGGATGTGTCCCTCATGGTGATTGAGTACTACATAAACATTACTTGATGATGGTGATGAGCAACTGAATGTGTCCCTTACAGTGACTGAGTACTATAAATGTTACTTGATAATGGTGATGAGGAACTGAATGTGTCCCTTATGGTGACTACTATATAAATGCTACTTGATATATATTGGTGATAAGCAACTGGATGTGGTCACTTGTGGTGAGTCATCACCACATACTGCATTTATGGTGACTGAGTTCCCGGTGAGTCACTACCACATACTGCATTTATGGTGATCTAGAAAGCAATTGTAAAAAGTGTAAAAAGAAGGCTACATCCAGAGTTGAACATACTCACTTAACTGCTTACAAAGCACAAGAATACTTATAGCTATTAATGATATTCCAACTGCACCATCCAACTGCATGTAGGAAACATGAGGTTTATGGTGTCAGCCATAAAATGAAGGCACTTGAATCATGAATTTACTTAGATAATGTGATCTTGGCACTACAATCAATAATTGCAGTCATACTTCCATGGTTCAGTTGGTAGATTGTGTTGTGGCCTGCTCTTTAAGAGCAAGGGTTCTATTCATGCTAAAAACCTTTTGAAAAATTTTGGTGATCTAGAACCATAAGAAATACATTCAGTTCCTTGTCACTGCTATTTATACAGTGCTCACTCACCATAAATGCAGCTAGTGGTGTCCTAGATCTAAAGCAGGGTGAAATGGTTCCTTATCACCATCATCAAGTGGCATTTCTATGGCACTCAGTCACCATAAGTGCAGCCTGTGGTGGTGACTCACCATCAAAGGCACATTTAGTTCCTTATCACCATTACTGAGCAGCATTTATATAGTACTCTGTCACTGTAAGTGCAGCCTGTGGTGGTGACTCACCATAAAGGACATATTTAGTTCCTTATCACCATTATTGAGCAGCATATATATAGTACTCTGTCACTGTAAGTGCAGCCTGTGGTGACTCACTACAAAGGTCATATTTAGTTCCTTATTACCATTATCAAGTGAGATTCTTATGGTCCTCACTCACTACAAATGCAATTTGTGATTACTGATCACCATGTCTGTGTTTGTTTGTACAGTATATGGTATGTGTTTAAACTGCATACGGGCCTTGTTGTTACCACTTTGAACATCACGGTTATCTGATCACTTTCCCAGCCCAGATCCAATCACACTTTGTGACCATTAGCTTCAAGCTATTTTTGTCAACTACAGTCGCTCCAACTCCGAGTCCTTATCCCTCAAGGCTTGTATTGCCAAGCCCATGTTGATGATTCAAAATTTCATTTCACTCATTCACAACTGCCACCACTTAATGCAAAGCCTGGTGGGACTCAGAAATTAGAATGAAGGTCGTTTTTATGTCATACCCTGGGCCCTATTATGAATTTCTGATTCACGATCACAACGTGAATAATTGTGATCATTATCTTCTATGCATAAATAGATTTTAGCTATGGATGCTATAAAGATCTGCTTATAAAGATCTGCCTTTCATCATCTTGTTAAGTGGCACCTACCTGCATTCACTATGTCCTGCTCAGATACAGACCCCTACTGTGTCTCTTACCCAGCCATTGTGTTTCCAACAGAACAAATTCTGGTACAAATGGCTGCAGAGTCAATTGCATATGGTATGCTTAATTCCTCAATAATGCATGTGCTCAAACAGTGAACAGGTTGTTTTGTTATTGTTGCTATTCAGGCAATCTATCAGCTTCTGTAGGTGTTTCAAACTCAGAAATCTACTGGCTCACAGCAGAATTCAGACACCATGGCATTCCATCAACTACCTCTAAAAGATGCCTTCTTGCTGCAGCATTACTTCTTCTCAGCACAGCTACCATTACCTATGCTCTGGACCTTGTTGTTAGTGGGACTAACAACATCAAACTAGGACCCTTCAATGCAGATTCTGATGCTGTATCTCTTCAAGAACAACTCTGGGTACCTAACATAATCTTTATACGGATTAATGTCAGTCATACTCTTGTGGATGTTGAATATTCTTATTTTTATAGTTCATTTGTACTGATGCTATTGTGGTGTGGCGAGCTTGGGTTATATGCCAAAGTGCACTCTCCCATATGATCCTTGGTGCCTGTCTGTTTGGAACTATTGGTATTTCCATCTGTCACCTTCCACTGTTTACTGATTATCACAAAGTGCTGGAGGGTGCCTTTGAAATCAAAGTTGGACCATTTGCTGGAGCCACCCAGACAGATGTAGAAGTACCACTGCCTTTTTATATCATTCTTCCTGTTGCCTTATTGGTAACAAATGCTGTTGCTACACTGATGATCCTTCACAAGACATGGTATCATATATGCTTATCTGTTGTATATGAAAGCTGACTTCAATCAGGATGCATCACATGCAAATGAAAGTTTTCCACAAACAAAGAAAATCTACCCAGGTTGAACAAGTCTTGTCTCTTCTTGTAGAATCTGGGTTTGCATATATTTCAATATGGGTATGTTCTTAGGGAGGTGGGACTTCTTGATAATAGGTTCTGAATCTGTGCACTCTGGTCATACAATCCTGTCCAGCAATGCTGGTTGCAATCATAGATGCCATCCTGCCCCATATGTCTGTAAGTCAGTCATGTATCTATGACAAAAACTAACCTTAGATCAAGGCCATCTACCCTCTCATAATAATCCTCATTGTAGAGCATCAGAAATCAGTTGAGCACTCTATGCAAGATGCTGTATCCCATTCAATCTGTTTTGGATCAGCCCAGCCCAATACACAACATCACCATTCAACCTATGGGATATCAATCATTGAAACCATCAGAACTCAGATGCAACAGGGCCATGACCAGGAGTCTCAGTTGTATGTCACAAAGCCTGAATATATGATACAGGGGAATGAGGAGAGTGGGGTAACTTGCGGAATTGGAAAAGAGACAGTCTGAGTCCAGTAGTGATATGTTTAGCACTGGTCTCAGTATCATGTTAAAGTATGGTATTTATGTGGGTTGAATGTTTGGTCTCAGCACTTCTTTACAGATGCTACACCAATTTTCTACTTGGAAGTTGATTGATAGTAGAGTGGACCTTGTTAAGTTTGAGTCTTTCAGTCTTTGAGTCTCAATTTATAGCTTTTGTATTTAGCATATATTAGCTGTAGAAGCCAAATCATTCATGTTGTATGTGGGGTTCTGACTGAGCTCATACAACTGGAGTTGATTTCAATCTTCTGAGTCTTTTGGTATTGTTGTTTGTATGACTTACTCTTGAGATGAGTGTCAAGCAAACAAGTGGTATTAAAAAGGTTTCAAAGGGTGTTCTAAAGCCCTTACAAGACAAGTGAGTTGGCAGTGTAGTCACAGTGTACCTGCTACTCAAACAATGTTTGTGCTACAAGGTTTAAGTTTGAATAAGGGAGTAAAATAAGTGATGTATACTTTGTGTTGCATCATATAAGGGGTTATGTGTGGAGAATTTTGAAATCAGTCATGGGACAATCTGTGTTTGAGCCTATCACTTTTTGGCAACTCAAAAGACCTGAACTGTCTTAAGCCTTTGACTATCAACATAAGCTCCACATTCAGGGGAGTGTCTTCCCACAAATAGCTGAGTGGTACGTGTATGGTATAATTCTACTTGGGGACATACCTAGTACACTTCCCCATCAACTATCCAATGTACAATGATTTCAATAATAAACCCCAGATCTGCCTCAGACAAGAAGCAGATCAAATAGGCCATGATAAACTCTCATACTCCCTGCTCTCTTCTGCATGCTTGAAGAAGTGCAGGATACCAACTGGATAGATTGCCTCAAATCAATCCTCCTTTGTGATTTCTAGACCTGTCAAATTCCAAAAATAACCCACGTAGACAGATTTCAATTTTGTATTTCATCCGATTCATGATTTTAAAGCCTAATACAATATCTCAACACTAATATAGTATTAAAGCCTCTTCTCAAAGCCTTTACAGTCCCTCCGACAGCTGTGAATGCCCGATTTGAACCTGAAAAATAGGATGCACATGACAAGCACATGCCCCACTTAAAAGGTATTCAACGATGTTTCTTGTGCTACTGTGGAGTATTTTGAGCACATCATAATCCATAGAATAGAAAAACATAGTCACAATAGTTTATTAACAATACAAAGCCAGCGAAAGCTTGAGAAGTGCAAAACGGCAGTATGTGAGCTTCACGTGCTGTTTTGAAATCGATCAGTGCGTTCTATTTTCGGAATTTTACCAGGCCCTCAGAACGAGGTTTCCTCGCGTCACCTCTGAGGGCCTGGGAATGAGGCTATGTGATTTCTATAGGACAGCAGGATGGGGAAAGTATGTAAGACAAATTTAAAGTGAAGAGGGAAAAGAGGCCCTGAAAAGGTTGAATGGGATTATGCCCAAGCGGGACCCCAGGCAAGAATCAAACCCAAATCTATGCCTAATAGCAGAAGATCCAGCCACCAGAGATGAAGATGCCTTCACCTTCATACTGTACTCAGAACCATCAGTACTCACTGACTGCTATACAGTAATCACAACAGCCCACCCGCTACCAACAAAGCCCACACCTCAAAGAGCACCCTTCACTCCCCTGGAAATGACATTCTTTGTGAGGGGAGACAGGCATAGCCTTCATGAAGGACAAGCCAGTGCTAGAGCTGGGTTCAGGTTCTCCATAGATGGAGTACCTCAACAAAAGGTATCACAGAGACTGCCAAAATGCATGACCCAAACCAAAGACCAGGTGGCAGTTGCCACCTTATTAGTCATCTCACAGCTAGTCCCTGAGGATGCAGTATTACAGTTTCACACAATGAATAATCATCTGTTCAAAGGACTCAAGATCCACCATCAGGATTGGGAAGACATTGATTACGCCAGCATAGAGTATGGCAAGGTTTGGAAGGCCCTGATTTCCCAACTGAGATTCCGAAAGGGATGAACAGAAGTAAGACTGTCTTCCCACTTGGAAAATTGTGAAGTTCTGGAGTTGGCAAAGAGAGCTGCTCACAGACCTAACAGCAAAGAACTAGATACTAGAATTTTTGCACCACTTAACATGAAAGGTATTAGACTCTCAGTCCCCAGTCAGTCTCTAGCCTACCAGGCTATCCAAAATGCCAGACAGAACCTAAATAAGAAGCCAGAGAGAAAGGGGATGCAAGCTAACATTAAAAGGATCCAAAAAGCGATCTATAACTGAAATGGATACTTACCTACTGAAGGCCATATCTGCTGCTCCACAAGGAATGAGGCTATTCCATGCAAGATTAAACAATTCCTCTACCTAGCAATCCATGCAGCCCAAAGGATTGGGACATTCTGGCTGAACATTGTAGGCTACAGGGAGAGAGCCACCTGCCAGACCTGTAATGAATTGGAAGACTTGGAACACATATTGCTATGATGCAAGGCAAGGGGCCAGGAAGTTATCTGGTCCCTAGCAGTGCCTATGGAAGAGGAAGGCTCCCACATGGACCCCACATACCCTAGGCTCCATACTAGGGTGTGGGTTGCCACAAGTCTCAGAGAACAAATGTCTCTTACCAGGCATGACCCAACTACTATGTATCATCACAATAGAGTTGGCTTACCTTATTTGGCTACTGAGGAATGAAAGAGTTATCAAAAACAAGGGGAAAGACCACTCCATTGCAGAAATCCATAATAGGTGGCTAGCAACAATGAACAGCCGCCTACATTCAAGACATGCTACTGTAGATTTCAAAACCAAAGCAATCCCCAAGTCTCTAGTCCTCAATACTCGGAAGAATACCCTATTAAACAAGGACCAACTACCAACTGACTAGACTAGGAGTGACAGGGTTTTTGTGGGTATCAAGCCTCTTCACCCTACTGGGCCCACCAATAATACTGATAATGATCACGGATAATATTTTGAACTGATGGAAGTCGCTGGCTCCAGTCCCACACTATGGTAATTCCATGTGCAGAGACATTTCCTCAAGGTGGCCTAGTCCACTCAAGCAGAAGGTTTCTCATTTCCCCTTCAACCCTTATGCAAGTCCTGTAGGATCTAATGTTATTAGTTATCTCAGATAGACCCCAAAGGTCCATACCACCAAAAAAAAAGTGAAGAGGGAATGAGGGATTTGTGTTGTGGACAATGACATGCATTCTGGGATTGCCATTTCAGTGTGTCACTGAATGAGGGTGTTGGACTTGCCCATACTGCATAATGGAGTATGAGCATTTTTTTCAACATTCTGTCTTGTGTTTGTGTCTGATGGTGTGTATCTTGATTTGGGAATGGTATATCCCGAAATCTGATTCCCCAGTCAGTTATTCAGTGTTGCTTGATTCACAAAAGGACTCAGTTATTCACCATGTTTAAAAACAGATTCAACTTGCCAGGCAAGTTACTACAAGGTTAAGACTGGACAAATTGGAGGAGCAAAAACACTGACAAGTATACAAGGCAGACAGTGACAGAAACTCCTTGTTGGCCTAGCCAAGTCTGTTTTGCATACAATACACCATGACAAAAGTGTATTGAGATTGAGCCTGATTCAACAGTCAATAAGTGGGGATGTTCAGTAAGCTGAATGATGGACTAACCTTGGCCCTTTGTATCCCGGATGCATCCTTTAGACTCACATATGCACATATAAACAAATATGACTCTAGACAAGAGACTCACTGGTTGTGCAACAGAGCAAACTGGACTTGCTTTCAATCTTCTGAGTCTTTTCAGTGTTGTCGTCAAGTAAAGGAGTGGTATTGAAAAAGTCTCAAAGGGTATTATTCTACAGTGACTTTATCCCCTTACACATGAGGCAGAGGTATGAAGCTTCTCCACTACCCAACTGTCAAGAAACAATGTTTGTGCTAGGGTTTGAGTTTGGATAAGGGAGTATACATCTGTAATGCAGGTGTCTTGTACCTCATGTAGTATAGGTGCCTTGAGTGGGTTTTGACCATCAGTCATGGCACAAGCTGTGTTTGAGCCTGGGTAATAACATCTTTTTGGCAACTCAAATACCTGGTGTAGAGGATTGTCCACCCACAAATACGACAAGCTTGCAAGCTTCATTTGCCAAGCTGAGGGGTATGCGAATCAATCCTCCTCTGTGATTTCTATAGGACAGGATGGGGTTATGAGTATGTGAAGAGGGAGTGATGGATTTGTATTAGTGGACAATGTCAAACAATCTGGAATCCTTGCCACTGAATTAGGACATTAAACTTGCCCATACTACACAATTAATCTGCATTTAAGAGTTTTTCCATATTCTGACTTGTGTTCATGTGTCTGATGGTGTATTTTGATTTGGGAATGGTATATCCTGAGTTGTCAGTCAGTGTCCTTTGATTCACAAAAGGAGTCAGTTATTCACAATGTTTTCCAGCTTACAATGGTAGTTTCTAGTATGGTTGTCAGGATGAGTGGTAAAGTGACAAGAAAGTCAATTATAAGATTTGCAACATGTGATTATGTGACAGTTGTATACAGGTATGCACAATTGTGTGTGATGATATCTGCTTTAGCCAACCCATGTAGGAAGATTGCCACTGAAGTTAATGTACATCCCTCCACAGTGAATCAACACAGTGTGCATACCAAAGATGAATCTTAGATGTATCTTGCAATCTGCTGGGTTGGATGGTTTAAAAGGAAGTCTCCATACAAAAGTTAGATCACTCTGACATACATTTAGACAGTCGCAGATGGTTGAGTGGGTCTGGAAAACACATTTATAATAACATGCCTTGGGCGAGGGCAGAGATGGTAGCAACCATCATGGGTCAAATGGTTCTGCCATTTTAATCCCTGATCCCT
>QLOY01004879.1:0-21293 GCA_003313965.1 Megacollybia marginata
TCAGCCTTAGGTTCGACACAATATAGCTGTTTGCTATCGCTGACACTTCTTTATAGGAGCTACTGTCCACCCAATCATCATTAATAATTTGATTCACGGACCGCTGGGATTCGCAAACGGTGTTCGCATCAGTGCAGCCGTTGTCACAGGTGCACTGATTCTGTGTGTTCTTTGTACAAGAACAAGGCTGCCCCCGAAGAAAGGCGGTGCAGGCCTTCCCTTCCGCGAATTCGCTTCGGATCCCCCGTACGTCGTTGTAGTCGTTGGGTGAGTTGTTAACCGTAGTTCGCTGCTCGAATTAACTCTACCTAGATCCATGCTAATATTTTGTGGTATGTTCTTCCCGACGTTTTTCATTCAACTCAACGCGTTGGATCATGGTAAACTTGTCAGTCGTTCCGCTTCTGAGGCTGATATACTAAAGGCGTCGACCAAAATTTCGCTTTTTATTCGATCTCCATTCTTAATGGTGCCAGTATATTAGGACGTATCCTTCCCGGCTTCCTATCCCCAAGATTTGGAGTTTTTAATATCATCACTCTCTTCGCCGCCTCTTCAGGGATTGTTCTCCTCACTATGATTGCTGTTCACAATCTTGTCGGTACCGCCGTATTCGGCGCCACCATTGGATTCTTTACTGGCGGGAGTAAGATTTTTTCCCTCGACTTCTGATAATAGACTCATGTATCACGCAGCTGTCGCGCTCTTTGCCCCAATGCTCGGTTGGTCTCTTCCACTTCTGATGTCGATTCTTGAACTTCAAATTAGGCGTGTTAGCAAAAGACGTTAGTGAAATTGGCGTTCGTATCGGTCTATGTTCTGCTATCGCCGGTGAGCAATATATCCTTTCATGTGGTGTATCGTAACCTTCCGTGGTTTTCCAGGTGTTCTCGGACTCTTTGGTAAGAAAACCACTCTTCATCTGTGCTTTTCTGACGATATCAGCATCACCGATCGCCGGTGCGTTGCTCACGAGCGACTACATCTGGTTGTAAGTTCCTGATACTGCCCCCATAACGAAGCTGATGAGTTGCTTAGACATGCCATTCTTTTCTCAGGAGTGAGCTCCACTTGACATCCTTACGTGTTGACAGCGTTAACCTTTCTTACTAGATCACGCTTACTGCTGGAGGTTGTTTATTGGGCGTAGCACGGTTTCTCGTTGCAAAACGCAAAGGAACACCTTTCGTTTAACTTATGAGTGATGGAGATGCAACAACACACAGAATAAATAGGACCTATAAGTATTTAGTACCATTACCTAGTACCGACGTAGATACAAAGGAGTGTCTATCATCGACTTAAAGAGAGTCGAAAAAGAGCAAAGAGTGGTATGACTGGTTTAGGACCTGGTGGGCGACAAGCTAAGGGACGAGGTGGAAAATAGCTATATAGATGGACTGCGCTCCTTAGATATTATGGAGCTCATTGGCATGCAGAGAGGATTTCAAGTTGTTCGATCTGTTCGGATCTGGACCTTGAAATGATGATGATCGACTTTCTGGCAAGAGGGTGTCGGAGTTCTATTCTGGCACATGACGGTAGTAGGTCAAGGGTCCATTAGAAATTTTGGCACATAAGTTTTACCAAAGTTTTATAGGCCGTGTAGCAAGGGGGTACCGTGCCAGCCGCTCACCACTCGTAGCTCATTAATAGTGTTTGAAATATGATATATTCTGCTTGTATACTAATAGTCGTCACTTCTTTTGTACTCGTTATCTCTACAGCTGTTGATGTGGTCTCCCCATCTGTTCCGACTTTCTAACCATCTTTTGCTGTCTCTATCTGTATGGAACACGAACATTATCCTTTCCCCTTGATAGTGCATGTTGAAATGTGAATTTGGTTGGTTGAAACATTAGAACATGTCCTCTGCTCACTTTGAATTGGAATCCCGGTTCAAAGAGGATCAAGTCTCCACCTTCCCATTCACCAAGGAATAGCAGCACGCATAGTCTTGGTGTGCTTTGGTACATGCACGAATGTTTAGCACGAACCCTCCAAATGGTGCAACACCAGGTTGTTGATGGAAGGGGAGAGAATGGACATGCATCAACAGGTGTTCATACTGGTCTGGGAGGTGTTGTTTTAGCTATGTTGCATTAGGGGCTTCAGCTACTTGAATTGCGTTCACTCACTTCTGTGCAGATATGCCCTATCACATCCTCTAGCATCTCACACATCACCTCATGCTCATCTTTGAAGTCTGTTATCTCCTTCAATGCATATGGTGTTCTCTGAGAGTGGTTTACTCTTTGGCTGTCATTCTTCCTCAACTCGTTCAGATGGATGTCAGGTGGCGCTCCTTCCCCCTATGCAATGTCAGTTTGTGCCTCTGGTCGGGCTTGTTTCCTTACCGATTCCCCATATCTGTTGTATGCTTCTTGGAAATGTTGTGCAAGGAACTTGTATGGTCTTCTGTATATGCTTTTTCCTTCTGTGTTCTCGTGTGGGTACATCATTTTGATCTTGGTCTCGGCCTGTTGGATTGTCGATACCATTTTCTCTCCAATGCTTGTTATGAGGAAAGCAACCAGCTGGCCATCTTTCCCTGTGATTTTTGTATTCTGTAGTATATCAGCCATGGTCCATGTAGGCCTACCCATTTGCAATATCTGTATCTATACAAATGTATTTATTGCTGTCGTAGTGTTTGCCTTCTGAATCGTACATTTCTGCTGTCTATTCAGAGAGGTCAGATTAGTTTGGCTTCTTTTGTTCTGTACTGTGTCTTGCAATTCTTGTATTGTGCCTACGGAAATGGTGTTTTCGGCTTTCCTTTGTTGAGCGTCCATCCATTTCTGGCATTCACTTGGTCTTGTGGGATATGGTGCAGTGCCAGTTTCGGTGTCAAACACTGTGGCTATCGTGTACATTTTTGGCTTGTATATTGTGGTGGGTTTCACTAGTGTATCAGACTGGACTGACAGTGCCACTGTTGTCTGTTGTAAGCTTCACCAGTATTCTGCACACCGAAGCTCAGGCAGATAGAAACTTTGACTGTCAGTGTACATAGCAACTGTATCTGGGCTTACTTTGTTCTTATGAGCTGCATGCTTTTGTCCATCTTCTCAACATCTTCTATCATGTATCAGTTTGTATCTGTCCCTCTTGGCAGATGTGTGCAAATGGCTTCATTTAGTTCCCTGTCTTGTCTGAGACTTTTGATAGTTGGTATGATGATGGTCTGTAGCAACTTTTGGAAGTTTTTGTCTTTGAATTGTCGCTTAGATTTGTCTCATCGGAAATATGCGATCTTCGCACCTTTGGGGTTCCTCAGTTCATTCATTGCTTTCATGATTGACAATACATCCATATGTTGTTGTAAACAATTGTATTCGTTGATTGCAATCAGTATCAATATGATGTAGAATGTACCTTCAGAGGCAGCTGTCAGTAATTACATCGGGTTCTAGGTCTTACTTACTGCCCACAGTTAGTGCAGCTACCTTATGTCCTTTTGACTTGTATATGAGCATGGTTGTTTAACTTGGATGATATATTGTTTCGTTTTCTGTTATTCTCCCTGTGACTGAAGCCTGTTAATGTCATTTGTTGTCTTGATGTATTCACTTACTGAGTTGTCTGCATGGCAAAAAAAAGCGCTGAATGGAACTGTTGGATCTCTGTGGCTTTGTCGACTTTGTAGCATTGTAGGGCCACCAGCATTAGCTCAGGGTCTGTGTCTCTATTGCATGTCTCCACTTCTTCCTCTGTCAACAACACTGGTAGCGTCTTTCTGGATTTGATCTGCACGACGAGTGATGCTAGTTTTTCTTTGTTGTATGTGTTGATGTTTGCTAGTTGGCAAAGGAGTCTTTGTGCGGCCTGATCTAACATCGGTTTACATGTTGGATTGTGTATCCAAGCTTTTCTGTGTACTTGGTTAGGAAACAGTGAATGGATGTGGTTGGTGACATACGTGGGTAGTTCTTGGTCCCTCTTGTGGATCGTCTCTGCTTCAGCTCAAGCTGGCCTTTCTGCATCGTTTCATCTGTTCTTGGTATTTTCTCTGTCAACTCGTTTGCCAGTAGTATGTCCCTTTTTCCGTTTGGTGTTACTTGGTTTGTCTGACTTCTGCTTGTTGTCTGTGTTGAACATGCCCTCTTTCCTCTTCTTTGGGTTTCCTTTGTCTTGGCTTTGCAGGTACTCCCATTCATTGTCTATGTTGCTTTCTGCCATGGCATGTGCGAGTGCATGGGGCGAGACCAATATATATAGAAAGCTTGCAAATCCACACAGAGCACTGCGGACAACAAGACACTTCTAATATACACACAACTGCTTTGATATTCCGAGTTTTGTGAGGTTGGAAGGAGAGCTTTGTGAGGTTTCTATCTCAATAGAAGGTTTATTTCAAGTTGTACTGATTTTCTAGAAAACATGACAAACATATTTCCTATAGACCAGAAGTGGGTTTAGACACCGAGGGTGTATGATAGAGGCTGGGAATGTATATCACATGAATTCACAAATGGACAATCACAAAGTCGAACACAAAATGTCAACCAAAAGACAAATCCAAGTCAAGAAGTATGGAAATTCAAGACGATTCCTCAAATCAAGTCTCAAATCACACGAAGGATAGCACAAACACTGATAACAATAGATTTCCAACTACAGAACCCAAAGTACAACAGGTAGCAAATCACTTATCTAACTACTAGAATTTTTAGTCCTTTTATACAAATGCCAAGCAGGTACTAGAATAGACAAAACACTTCCAAGCTTTCTTCCTAAGCTGATTCTGACTCATAGGAGAGAACGGAAGGCTTATCCAAATGCTCTCGACCATTGGTGACTCCTTCTGATGGTCTCTCGATTACTATCTTCCTTATTGGGTCCTATCCGATTTTCCAAATCTTTCCGATACTCCTAATATGACTGGGTAGACCTTTCCAGGCCCTCGATCATCTTACAAAGAGACTGATCCTAGAGTCATCATGACTCCAACATTTTCGATCCATGATCACTGAATTCTAGATCAGTGGAGCTGAGCCGATCGACATTGTTCCAAGTGCCGGTGCTAGACTGAACCATCTCCTAGACTCTTTCCAGGTCCAAGCTGATGCGAGTTGCAGAGCTTTCTAACTTTCCTGAGCATTTCTCTAACCATTCGTCTTTTCTAGTTTTTGAGTTGCCTATTACCATTTGCTTTCTAGATCATCAACTTTTCTAGATCTTTTTGTAGATAGTTCAGATTTGAATGATATCCTTTCTTTCACTAAGTAAACCCTCTTGACAATACCTCATAGAGTCTAGCCAATTCATAAGTTGACCGTATCTCAAGCGATAGCTAACCATGACTCATCAATCCGGTTTCTAGATCTCTAACACAGCTTTAACTGCATCGTAAGCTATAGCGAGTAATTCCTAGAATGTGGATATCAAGGCTTAGACTTATGTAGAGTAATGAAAGAGTGATTTATAGCCTTAGCTGAAAATCAGTTGTATCATCGGTTCAATGGTTTGAAGGTCAACGACTTGGAAACCTTTGATGAGAGGCATACCTCATATTATTGCATAATTGCATAGATACATGAAGCACATCATATTCCTCACCTAGTGTTAAATCTCGGGAACTTGTGATCATGTTTGACAGGATCATTGACAGCACCAGAGAGCTTAGAGACTGGCTCAGATACATCAGGCTTGACCCCTTGCAGAAAAACATCTATTTCTTGCTCACCTATGCCAGGATCATGGTTGGCAGGATCATTGATAGCACCAGCTTTGAGACAGGGGATATGGACATCAATGAATAAATGAAGCTGAATCAAAAAGTAAATACATGTGTCTTGCCAGGATCATGTTTGACAGGATCATTGATGGCAGCTGAGAGACTGTCTCAGATACATCAGGCTTGACCCCTTGCAGAAAAATATCTATTTCTTGCTTACCCATGGTTAAATCTCGGAAACTTGCTGGGATCATGTTTGACAGGATCATCAACAGCACCAGGCAGCTTAGAGACTGTCTCAGATACATCAGACTTGACCCCTTTGCCGAAAAATGTTCTTACTCACCTATGATTAAATCTTGGGAACTTGCCAGGATCATGGTTGACAGGATCATTGACAGCACCAGGCAGCTTAAAGACTGTCTCAGATACATCAGGCTTGACCCCTTGCAGGAAAATGTCTATTTCTTCATGATTAAATCTCCAGGGTCATGTTTAGTAGGATCATCACCAGCACCAGGCAGCTTAGAGACTGTCTCAGATACACCAGACTTGACCCCTTTGCTGAAAAATGTTCTTACTCACCTATGATTAAATCTCAGGAACTTGCCAGGATCATGTTTGGCAGGATCATCAATAGCACTGGGCATCTTTGAGACAGATATTAATGGATAAATGAACACAAATTGAAAAGTAAATAAGTACATGTGTCTCATGTTTGACAGGATCATCGACAGTACCATGTCTCAGATACATCAGGCTTGATCCCTTGCAGAAAAACAACTATTTCTTGCTTACCTATGCTGGGATCATAGTTGGCAGGATCATCAATAGCACCAGGCAGCTTTGAGACTAGGGATATGGACATCAATACCTGAATCGAAAAGTTATGTGTGTTTGAAGATCACTGACAATCGCCTGCTGATCAGTCTTGCCAATGTCTAACTGAGTGATAGTTAAATAGATACATACCTCCATACTTATTTGAAAAGGCCTTGGTGCTGGTCAATATTGCTGTCTGGAAGCTAAGCACGGGCCAAATGATCCATCAATTATGGCACGTGACACCAACAACTGTTGTTTGTATCTTGTATCTCGTGTAACTATATGGCCTTCACTGGTGTCTTCAAAATGTCTATGGATGACATAGACACATCCAAGACCTCAGCAGTGTATGACAAACCCTCCATAGATGGTCAACGAGTCAAGCACTGATGTATGGCACTTGAGCCACCTTCACTGATCAAGCAGATGGCCTACTCTGGCAGCCAGGACCAGGACCAGATCAAGACTGAGCCTCAGGCTTTTGACTATGATTACCTGCCTACTCATGCTCAGGAAGATCCTATTGTGGTCGATGCTGAGGCTGTGTTGCGTGAGAGGTGGTATCTAAGTTCAGTGAGTCTGCTTATTTGTTATTCTGTCTAGTTCAAATGTTGTTATAGGATCAACCTTTGCAGCAATGATTGCCTTACTGTGATGAGTATCTGCAGGAACTACTTTGGTTGGAAGGCCAAGGTGATTCCAACCATGCTTGCTGTGCCTGTTGTCAGATACGCCACCCCAAATTCCGCTGTGCTGATTGCTTTGGAATGATGTTTGTTTGTAAAGTGTGTGGTATTCAAGTGCATCTGTCCCAGCCTTTCAACATGTTATCATGGTAAGGTTTTGTTGTTACATCTGTCTCAGGCTGAATTCCTTGCAGCAATGGAATGGGAGCTACTTTGGTAGAGCTGCCTTGCATGACATTGGTTGTTTGTGCATGCAGCTCCACCATTTCAATGGTGAAAACTGTCAGAATCCCCACCATGCCCATACAGATTTCACTGTGATCCATACAAATGGTCTCCATTGTGTTGCTGTTGATTTTTGCCAATGCGAGAGTTTTGCATCAGGTTCATCAGGGTCTTGGCAACAACAGCTAATGCAGATGCAGTGGTACCCAGCCACCCACCTCAAACCTCAAACTGTTTGCACCTTTTGCATGCTTGAGCATTTCCATACAATGACACTGCAAGGCAAGGTTACTATGTATGATTACTATTCAGGTTTGGAGAAATTGACGAACAATGCCGGCCTACAGAAACTAAAGGTAAGCATGGTTAACTCATGTTGTGAAGTATCTTATTAGACCTGTCAGGATTGTTACAAAAGTTTTGGACATTGTATTTAAGAGTGGCAACATTTGAAGATGCTGAAGGCAGGGAGGGGTAATGATTCTGAGCAGCCAGTAGCACAAACTCAAAATGGTGAGCTGGCTGTACGATGTCCTGCTTGTCCTCAACCTGGCATCAATCTGCCTGAAAATTGGTCGGATGCAGAACCCAGCAAGCGGTAATGAATATTATGTTGTATGTTATACATGATTGTAACTTGTTGCAGATACCTGTACTGGGTGTTCCTGGCTATAGATGTGTGCTTTAGGCTCAAGCATCAACTAGTTTCCAATGAAACAAGGGATCTGGCCCTTGGAAACAGCTGGGCATACTTTGTTGAGGATGCTCTGTTTCAAGAATTCCTTCTCACAGTTACCAATCAGGATGAGGTACAACATTCTTTCATTTGGCAGTTCTCTTTGATGACCCCTTCAGATGTCAACATGCGGCGCTTAACCATGCAAACACCAAGTATTCTCAGGGGTATGGCACTACAGGGGCAGGCCTAGGGGTATGCCTTCATCATGAATTTGCCCAGCCAAATTCAGTCATTGACACTCAAAAGGGTGAACGGTATGTCTTTATGTTCTCATCATGATAGCATGCCTCTGATATAGTAAACAGATACGCAAATATGGACTACTGCTTTGCCTCACTGCTTCTATTCATTCACGCTACTTTACATATTGTCATCTCTTATGATATCATGTGTTAGTGGTCCATCAACCTCCTTCAGCATCTCAAGGAGGACCTTCCCCCAAGACTTCAAACTACATTGCCAAAGGATTGCTTGATGTTTGTTATACCAAAGTTGCACATTCTAGGCCACAAGGCAGACTATCAAGTCAAGTACTCGCTCAATCTAACACATGGGGTGGGATGGAGTGATGGGGAGGGTGGTGAGCGACCCTGGGCTCACTTGGGACCCGTTGCCACAAGTACTCAGGAAATGGGTCCCGGTTCACATCACGATACACTTGACGGCCACCTTGGACACTGGAATTGGAACAAACTGATAGGACTAGGCAATTTGCTTTTGAAGCAGTTGGCCACAGCAATTTTAGAGAGAGCATCACAGTCTGCTGCTCTGGTGGGGTTTGGCGAGTCACAGAAGGAATATGTCAGTGAGTGGGAACATCAAATTGCTGAGTGGGAAGCAGGGCAGAGTAACAATAATCCATATAACCTGCCACATTTGGGTGTATCGGAGCAGGAGGTTCATTTGCGATTGACTGAGGAGGAAGAGGCCTGGGCTCAAGCTGGCATTCCATCCTTACATGATGTCAGCCCAGTCAAGTTTATTATGGTTGACCTTGAACTTGAAGAAATGCAGTGAATATGTTTTTATTGTCATACTAAACAGCTAACACCTTTCAGGATACATTTGCAAACAGACATAGCTCAGAACAAGTGTCCCTCACCAAGAGAGAAGACAGTGTTCGTCAAACACTTGCTCATGCCCTTTCCAAATTCCATCAGCTCCAATCCACATACACACCCACTGCCATCCACTTATTAATCAAGTTCTCTCTTCTGATCCTCCCAATCCTCTGAACACAACCTTAGTTGAGAACGTGAAACTTTACCTTCCTTCTGAATTGCCTAAAAGCCATCGCTATGGGGATCAAATGATGCAGCTAATTGACATTGAGATCAAACTTCGGGAGGGACAATGCCATTCTTCGCTAGACAGCCTGCGGTGCAAGCTCCTGGTCAAGAGCAGGATGATTACATATTGTGCAATGAATGTTTGGCACCAGGGAAGTCTGACACATTCGCAAAGGCTGCTGAAGCGCATTGAATTGAGCATAGTGCTGTATGCGGATAAATATCAAACAGCATGGGATGCACTGTACCAATTGAATGGTTCAAAAATAGAAACACCTGAAGAAGATGGATATTCAGATCATGGATGAAGTGCGCAACTAGTGTTGCCACGGCTGGCTAGCCGCAAGTCACAGCTTGTAGCCATGGCTTGGGCTCAGCTACCAGCTTACCAGCCGAAGCCGATGTATGTTAGCTGTGGCTTAGCGGCTTGAGCTATGGCTTAGAAGTATGGACACATAGAAGTAGATTATATACATGATTAAGTGCCCTCTAGTGCATCTAACTCAGCAAAGTACTGTGAAATGCACTCAATGGCATCTCAATTGCTGTCTGACCCAAGTTCACCTAATAGGTCACCCTCCTCAGGCGGCATCTGCATTGCTGACTCAGATATAAAGCGCGATGTTGTAGAATCAAGATGTTCCTGCTTAAATCAAAACTTGAGCATCTGTAATGCTTCCTTGTGTGTCTGTCTCTGCAGAAGATGAAAAAACTTGTTCACTGGGAACAGACATAGCTTGAGTTGTAAGATAGTCCATGGCAATTCAGAAGATAGTCTTGAAATTGATGCTAGGAACTCGTTATATGAGATCAAGGATAGTAAAGGATGAACATACCTCCCACCACCCAAGTATATCTGTGCCAGGAGGCACCAACTGACCGCATAGATATAGATTGAACTCTTGCTCAACAGTCAGACCAGAGTTAGGTTGCAATTCAGATGTATCCAAAGGATGGTAGATGTCCATATCTTTGAGATGATAAAGCGAGGCAAGGGAATCAAATGCATGAATGTTTTTGGCTGGTGGCTGTGATTCTGATGAGGGTGGAGCCATTTGTCCTCAATATTCCTTCATCTGCAAGGACATGAGGTTGTTTACTGGGCTTGTAATATCTTACCAGTTTAAGAACCATTCTCTTTGCATCTTCAAAGTGGTCAGTGTGCCAATGCTTTTGGATCCAGGTCAGGTGAACCATTGGATTAAGAACTATGACAACCAAGTTAATATAACAGTGAGATCAAACATCAAACCTACACATGGCAATGATGTATGCCCTTGTGAGATTGAATCTGTCATAGTATTGGTTAGCCCATTGCAAACCCACATCCGTGTATGGTTTCAGTTGGGCGTATCTATTGCTGAGTTGTTCCCACACTGTGAGAAGCATCTCAAATGCAGGAATGGCAGCAGAGAGTAGTGGTGTATGCTGTCCAGTCATGGCATATTGTACACGATGCAGGACTTCCAGAACAATTTCTAAGTCCTGGAGTGTGAGTGCTTCACTATCTGTTAACATCAAATGTTTGAAATGTGAGTAGGCACCAAGCATCAAGAACATGTTAATTGGCTACAGATAACCATGAGTCATATCAGCATCAGTAAAGGCAGTACTCACCTGGCGAAGAACACATGCCCTTCTTATCATATAATAGAGACTGTCCCATCTTGTCCGAACATCATGGAGGAGCTCGACCTGAGGAAGCTGTTCAAGTTCACCCTTGGCATTGGTGAAACATTGATGAGTATTTCCCTCCTTGATGATGTCAGCAAAGTCATCATGACATTGACCTGAAGCCTGAACAACCTGAACAGTTTTCTGTGTTTTGGTCACAGGGTTGGAGGGATGGGTAAATCATCATCATAATCGTCATCGTCATGGAGGTGCTGAAATTTATCGACAACATGTCCAGAACAGACATTGATAATATGTGAGAAGCAGTGTATATAGTTATCATGAGCATCATAAGTTGTGATACCATGGTCATAGAGGAGTTTTGCCAACTCCTCTATCATCGTCATATTGTTGGATGCATTGCCAAGTGTAAAATGTCCAACCTGAAGAAGTCTGATATAAGCCTATAATCATAACAGAAGGGGCAGACCTTCTGTGATGCAATGATGCCAATGCGATCTAGTAAGTTGAAGGTTATTCGAGATAACCGTTTCCCAGTATGTGCCCCACGGACACGATGAAAAGCAAGAAGAGCAGATCTCATTTTCAGGTGGCTATTAACACAGGCAATCCAATGACCAGTGATTGCAAGATGTGGCCACATTCCGGCACTTGTCCACATTTCTGTGGTGAAGTTGATTTCACCCAGACTGGCCTAAACCAATGATATTAGACTGGGAAGTCAATGAATAAGGCTTACCACCAGCTCAGCTTTGAGCATATGAAAATACACAGTCCACGCCTCAATGATTCCCTTACGCAATTTGGTGTGATGAGGAATATCCTTGTCCTTAAGGTTTTCACACAGGAAGAGGAGGAGGTCACAGAATTCACGACACTCAATCACAAGCAGTGAACATACAGAGCCAACACACCTGATCATTGGCAACAATGAAACAGAGCAAAAATTAGAGAAGACCTTCCAGTGAGAATTGTGGCAGTTTCTCGCTGCACTCGGAAGATGAAGATGAAACAGATTCAAGATATTTTTTGAACCAAATCTTGATACCCTTTTTGATGATGATAGGGATGCTTGGGGTGGCGGTGCACACGAGCGGAACTGTCGATGCAAAGTCTAGGGAGAGATCTGCAATCTAAGACATTGAAACGAAGCCTCTAAACCACAAAACACACCACAAACAAGACGCACTAGTTGTCTTTTAGTGTCCCAGGGGGGGGTGAGTTTTAAGCTCTTTGTTATTCTAGAGAAGTGTCTCAAGCAGGGAAATGCTTCGGAACTTTGTCTATTTCAGACTAGTATAAGTTTTCAGACTTCTAGAGAAGTTGTCTAACTTCTAGAAACAGCAGATGATGATATCTGACACATCAGGAAAAACCCTTTTTAACCTGGATGCCTCAAGGTTGACCTGGATCAACCTATGTCAACCTTGGTTAGTCCCAGGTTTAAGTCTCAATTTTCAGGTCAGCCAGGTCAACCTAAGTCATGTCTAGGTTAGCCCAAGTCAACCCAGGTCAACCCAGGTCATGTCTAGGTTAGTCCCAGATCAGCTCAGGTTGACTTAGGTTGACTCAGGTTTACTCAAGTTTGCCAGGTTTGCCAGGTCAAAAAGGGTTTTTCCTGATGCACAAAACAATGCACCAACAAGCGCAAAACCAACTTTAACTCAAAATCCAAATCAAAAACTCAAAATCACAACTTATAAACCCAAAACTTAAATCGCAACACGTCAATCTCACACTAGAGATGAACCAAACAAAACCCAATTGTTTAACACCAAGCCAAATACAAATCGTAGGCAAGGGGCAGTTATCTAGTGGTACTACGAGTCCTAGATGTCCTTATATACAGTTCTAGAGATATAAATATAGATGAATCAAGATTGTATGTACCTGGCCATGCGTGTATACGGTCCGATAAATAATAGACAAATCAGAAAGAAACTAAGAAAGGGATCTCCAAGGGTGGTTGCATATGCTGTGCCACCTACCCCTATTTTTGAAGTATGGCTGTACCCGGGCATAGTGGTTCTAGTAGTGCATCCACATGGATCTGCATTCCAGGTACTGCTTTGAAACACTTTTACTAAGCCTCAGGTGCCTTGCAATCGGCCTATCCGAGACCGTGACTCTCCTAGTCCTGTTTTCTGAGCATTCTCCCAACTCTAGATGACTCAGTGGACCATGTGATACACCAATGCTGACGAATGCGATGCTGGATCAGGTGTTTCCGGTAGTCTAGAGGACGCCTTTCAACTTTCTTTCCTCCTTTCCCCTAGACTCAATCACGTGATCATCACGAATCATAGCCGTAGTACAGTTCTTAGCACTAGACATGAATTCCTGGGAGTTCAACTTGTTTAGGATCATCAATGACACTAATCCACTATACTAGCGTTGTTTAAGTATAGCCAAACTCAGTATACAGTCTAGTCTTGAGCAAAGACAACTGCAAATGAGTTTCCAAGTTTAGATGCGTACTCAGTCACCAAGTCTAGAAGTGACACCAGACTATAGATGAGTTAATAGACACATCTCGACTCTCTAGTCAAACTTATGGTGGTAACATTGCCAGTTTATAAGTTTAGCCGCAAAACTGGCATATCAACGAAGATCTTGATTGCCTCGTCATAATGGCAGGCCTCAATATGGCTGTGAAGGTTGCTAGTACTTGTGGTGGGACTATAACAAGTATATTTTTTTGCCAGCGTCCCTGTCAATACAAGCTCGTCAGTATGATGGAGGGTAGTAACTTGTAATGAACCGACACTTGAAGCAGAATACCTCAGCTTGTGTATGGATAAAGAACTGATCAATATTGTCTGCTTTATACCGTTGCGACTGGCGTGCTGGAGCACAGCTTGAATTGATGTCAGTTCGTCTTCACTGTGACCTTCAGATGGAGTGACAGAGGATGGAGGTGGTGGTAATGGCTGCTCTGATTATTCATCACTCTGAATTTGAGTCTGTACATGACTTCAACAAGGAAATGAGGGGAATTCCTCATCATCTTCATTGATGTATGAGAGCTGAGGGTTGCTACCAGGATCTGCCAGAGGTATCGGTTGGGAACATTCTGTTTGCGGACTTGACCGTGACCTGGGATGAGTAGTGGAGGACGAAGGAACACGGCGCTGATCTGGTTGAACTACATCATGCTCAACTAAAGTGCTGGGACTCGATGGCGAGGACAAGGTTCAAGAGGTGGGAGCACGTTGTTGTCCTGAGCTTGACTAGTAGCTTGACTTGGAACCTGTCGTGTAGAACGGTGGGACCCCACAGGCTTTTCAGCAGGTCATGGTCGTAGAGCCATGATTGGGAAGAAGACAAAAGATGACCATAGTGATCTGATTCTCATTCTCACAGATTTGACTGCATGGAACTGAGCTGGCTCGAGAGTAGAAAAGCTTAAATGGCTCACAAAACAGCAGCCAGCAACAAAGGCATGCAAGCTGCCACTATGTTGCTATAGAGAATATGACTTAAGTGTTGCAGCCCTGCACATATGCGAAACACCACCCAGCAATAATGGTCAGGGTCAGTGTTTGTCTGTGACAGTTTGCCATCAATATCATGATGTTGGATTATCCAGAATAAGGCAGGTGACCCATCCAAGGTTTGTCAACATTTTTTTTGTTGTCTCATCATTTCTGTAACAATACTACATTCAATTTTGTAGATAGCCTACATATGGGAGCAATGAACATAATGCAACTTTATGAATATGAATTGACTTTAGGTTCCAGATCCAGCTCGGACATAATCCTGGGACACAGCAAACTAAAGCACCCCATTGCCATGTCTCCAACCTGAGTGTAAGCAGATTGTCTGACAGGTGCTTGAGGGTGCTTGAGACAGACTGTAAGGAGCAAAAGGAGGTTCAGTTGGCTGTGACTAATGAGAGCTTCCAAGGACATTCCTGAGAGTAGATCAAGTGCGACAACAAGGAACGATCTGTCAGGTTCGTCCATATCAGGGTTTTGTAAGCTTGGTACTGGAGGAGAGCATTGTGAATAATGTTGTTGCAACGCTCAAAGACAGGCATGGTGTAGGGAGTGAAAGCAGAGCCCATAGCAATAGTCACCAACGCAAGACACTTAAATACATTAAAACAACGAAAAGGATAATCTAAAAGCAATGGGATGAGATTGGGATCATCATCCTTGAGTTTGACCCAATGTGCAGTCAAGGGAGGCATAAGGATTTTGATGTAAGTCGGATTCGCAAGTGAGCAGCCTACTGCATCAGCTAAGGTACTGACAGTGTCGTACAGGATGAGCATATTCTTGTGTTGATACTTCTCAAATGCGAAGACCAAGTTGCAAAGGACTGGTTTGAGATACGGAGCAAGCTCTGGACCAGCATCTTCTTCGAGAGTTGTGAAAGCACTGCAGCCGGCCTCCTGGACACGCTTATTGTTGTTCAAGACCATACGAAGGAGCTTACAAAAATTATTAGATAGAAACAGGAAATGAATGCAGACTTACACCCTCCATCATAGGAATGAGCTATTTGGCTTTGTGCTCATCAGATATCGGCTGAGTGGTCCAGCTAGCATAGCGACCAAGAGTCCAGCATGTAATCGATTGAATGAGAGGCTGTAAACGAAATCAGCGAGTGCACACCGAGAAACAGTAATGCCAGTACCTTTGAATCATTTAAGGTATTAATCAAATATGGCACAAGGGTGTGCAAATGGGTTCTATACACCCTAGTGCAGCAGGTAAGCGAGTATTCAATCAAGGGTCAAGGGTCTAATCACCTTCAGCCATAGCACTGAGAGCAAGGATACCACTTTCCCTCTGGAGCCAATCATTGCTCCACAGCTTCTCCTTCAATGGACCGAGCACATTTAGGAGATCACTGCCAAAGCAAACAGCCAAGACGTCCAGAGCTGCTGCTGCACGTTTACGAAGATTCCATTTGGTAGACATCTCATCAGCAAAATTGTCATTGTCCAAATCATTGTCTTTGTCTGAATCGTAGGTTTTTCACTGTAAGCACCCACTTGAGGCTTGGGTGCTGCTGCTGCTGCTGACACCTTGCTACTGTTAGGATCACGTCCCATGCTGTGTGTTTTGCCTCCATAGTGCCATGGCTTGATATCAGAGTCTTTATCAGGCACCAAGAAAGCAACGACGTCTTGGCCAGCAGCATTCCTGATCATGATGGACGAGTCATTGGAAGGCTGTATTGATCAGGTGATGTTTATTTAGAAGATTACATCAAAATGGCTTCAGTTCCTATTAGGCTAGTTCCTAATTGTGCTCATGAATACTACAGTGTAATATACAAAATTTCTCCAGAAATTGCAGCTCAAGTCAGCTTGAAGCCATGGCTAGTGGCTTAGCCATTTCCCTCAAGCCATCAGAAGCCACAGCCGACTAACGGCTAGGCTCAGCTAAATCCCAGCTAATGGTCAGCTAACGGCATAGCTTTAGCCAAGCCGCAGCAACACTATGCACAACACAGCCATTTGCAGCCAATGGAAGAAGATTGGGGGAAAGAAACAAGCTGCAGAGTTGGCAAAGGAGTGGTGAAGGTAGACATACTATATCATGGATTTGGCAGGGTGCTGAAGGAGATATGGAGGCAGGTTTGTACAGTTGAACCACCATATTCAGATCATTCTAACTTTTGACAGGTGTTTGTGTTGAATGGTGCAAGGCTTTCACATGTGTCCAGTGCTGGTCAGAGGAAGTTAGACTGCTGCAGGAGGAGATGAGACGTACAATTGTCTCTCTGCAACACAGGGCTTCACAGTGGAATTCATGGGTTGGAGTGAGTAATAGCTGGTCGGCTGAACTAACTGAAGGGGCACATGCTTATGCTTGCAGCCAAGCTGACATGTCCTGGAACCTTGCAAATTGTAAGGCGACGAGCAAAATGAGAGCTTATCAGGCCACTCAAAGACTCGGTAGATCTTATAATACCAAAACTAAAGAATACAGCGAATAGCTAATGGTTTAAATACTGAGTGGTTATCTTCGGGATGTAAGGAATAAGGTTGGAGGGGAAAGATACGAAGGGAAAAAGATAAGCTATCTCTGCCTCATGTCTGTGATAAGCTATCAGAAGTTAATGTTTTTAAGAGATAGCGGATAAGGGAAATGAAAGATAGGGTGATATGAATGTGAAATGAATAGGGTTCTGATAAGGCATGTGGTTGGGCGTCTGATAAGGTGGGTGCTAAAGGTGGAAATTGTAACATTACCCCCCCTTTAAGATCATGGTCCCCATGATGGCGTTGTGAATTCGAACATCGGTTTAAAGGAATCGAGGATGGTTCGGTTAGAGGTAATAATGATTCCTCGATTGAAAGACATTGGTTTTGGTTTGTGAGGGTGTGATTTGTGGAAGTTTTCTACTTCTTCTTCAGCATGGCATACATTTCCGTGAGGTTCCCAGGAGTTTTCGGCATCGGAAAAGCCTCCATTTGACCAAGTATTCAATATAGTGACCCTTTTTGCGACTGTCTATGACGGCTTTGACTTCAAATTCCTCTTCTCCTTCGACTAAATCTGGTGGTGGTGGTGGTTCGTTAGGTTGGATGTCGAAGGAGGGTTTGATGAAAGGTTTGAGTAATTTTTCATTGAAGACATCATGTTTCCTTCGCCAAGTGGGGTTTTGCGGTAGTTTGAGTCTATATGCCGCTTGTCCCACCTTTTCTGTGATTGCAAAGGGTCCGTGTCGCAAATGATCTAATTTTTTGGCAGGTCGCTGAGTTTTGATGTTTGTCCCTTCTAGCCAGACTAAGTCTCCAGGTTTGTAGTCTCGTGATGCGGAGCGGTGTTTGTCGAACTGTTGCTTCATAGCCTCTTTTGCTAGGGCTAGGGCAGCTTCTGCTTCTTGTCGTGCGTTAGAGAGTCTTTTAACCCATTCTGTGGCTGAAGGTACTTGATCTCTTTGTAGTTCTGTTCCGGTGTAAGGGTGGTAACCGTGATCGGTGAAGAAGGGTGATTGTTTTGTCATGGAATGAACTCGATTGTTATAACTGAATTCCATGATGGCACACCATTCGCTCCAATTGTCTTGTAGGTAATTGATGAATAGGTGAAGGTACGCTTCTACTTCTTGGTTTGCCCTTTCTGTTTGGCCGTCTGTTTCCAGGTGATAACCTGTGGATAAATGTCGTTTGATGCCGAGTTGTTTGCATATCTGGTCCCATGCTTTGGCTACTGTCTGGGGTCCTCGATCTGAGATTAGGATTTCTGGAAGACCGTGATATCGGATTACTCTATCTCGTACGAGATTGGCAAATCCTTCTGCGCTGAGTTCTATGTGTGTGGGTTCTACGTGTATGCGGTGGCTATAGGTGTCAGTGAATACTTCAATTGCATTGAAGCCGTTGGATTTGGGGAGAGGTCCGATCATGTCTGCTGTGACCTTTCGCCATGGTTGTTTGGGGACGTCGTGCGGGTTAAGAGGGGTATGTAGAGGTTGTCGATCAATCTTGTCTTCTTGGCATTTGATGCACCCGTCTGTGTATCGGCGAATCATTTTTTGCATTTGTGGCCACCAATAGTTTCATTGGATGAGTTCCTGGGTTTTGTACCTCCCAGGGTGTCCAGCTAGCGGGTTGTCATGGTGGTCTCGAATGATTCGTTCACGGAGTTTATGGTTCTTGGGTACATATATCCGGTTGTCATACAAGATCAGTCTGTCTGATTCCTTCCACTTCTTGTCTTTACCTTCTAAGGCTTGTTTGGCTGAAGGATCTAGTTTTCGTAGTGGATCCTTTAGCTCTGGTAGGTATTCTGGTGGGTCATGAAGTATGACTGCCTCTAGTGCTCTGAAAATTAGAGGCGTCAGCATGACAACGTTTTCGTTGTCTTTGTGTCCCATGTCGTGATCTGGTCTCCTGGATAATAGGTCTGCCTGTTGATTCTGTTTGCCTGGTTTGTGGTGTAGAGTATAGTCGTAGTCTGCTAGTTCTGTGACCCAGCGGGCTTGTCGTCGATTTAGTTTCTGAGGTTGTCGGAAATATTGTAAATTTTGATGGTCTGTCCAGATTTCGAAGGTCTGTCTGGCTCCTAGTACTAGGTGTCTCCATTCGGCCAGTGCTTCCATAATTGCAAGCATCTCTTTGTCATAGATCTCATAATTTCGTTGCGTGGGCGAAAGCCCTTTGGAATAGAAGGCCACTGGGTGCCATTTGCCTTCTATCTGTTGAGAGATTACCGCACCGATTGCTCCTTCTGATGCATCTGCTTCTATTCTAAATTGTCCTTCGTCTTCGGGTATGCGAAGACAGGGAGCTGTCGTGATGGTCTCTTTTAGTGCGTCGAAGGCTGTTTGTTGTTCTGTTTCCCATTTCCATGTATCGTTTCCGGTCAGTTGTGTCATGGGTTTTGCAATTTTGCTGTAGTCTTTAATGAACCTTCTGTAGAAATTGCAGAAACCTAGAAACTGTTGTAGTTCCTTTTTGTTGTTAGGAACTGGCCATTTTCGAATGCCATTGACCTTGATTGGGTCCATCTCGACTTTTCCTTCTGAGATGATTAATCCTAAAAATTCTATTTGTTGTTTTTCGAATTCGCATTTTTCCGGTTTTAGATAAAGTTTGTTGGTGCCGAGGATAGATAAGACCTGACGAATGAGTTTACGGTGTTCGTCTATGTTGTTGGTGAAGATGAGTATGTCGTCGATGTATACAAGGACTTTTCCAGTATTGATTAGGTCTCGTAGGAGTTCATTCATCATTGTTTGGAATGTGGCAGGTGAATTTGTGAGTCCGAAGAACATTACTAGGGGTTCGAATAGTCCTCGATTGGTTAGGAAGGCTGCCTTCCATTCATCTCCTTCTTTGATTCGTACATTATTGTATCCCCATCTCACGTCGAGCTTTGTGAAATATTTGGCGTCTTTCAGTTTGTTTACCAGCTCTTGGATGAGGGGGAGAGGATATCGGTTTTTGATGGTCATGTTATTGAGTTTACGATAATCCTGTACTGGCCTCAGTCTTCCATCCTTTTTCTTGATAAAGAAGAAGGGTGAAGCCATGGGAGATTTAGAGGGTTGGATGCGTCCTGTCTTTAGATGTTCTTCGAGGAATGCGTCAAGTTCCTTTTGTTCATCCAGGTTCAGAGGGTACACTTTGCATCCCGTTGGTTCTGATCCTGGTTTCAATTCTATAGCATGGTCCCAAGGTCGGCTTGGTGGGAGGGTATCGAATTCGGTCTTTTCAAAGACTTCTTCGAACCCTTTGTATTGTTCCGGGATAGGATCTGTTTTTTTGTTTTTCTCGAACTCTTCCGCTAGTGCATTGGCGATGGACTGATGAGCTCACATGAAGGCTTTGTTCCTTCTGACGTTACAAGATGGTTTTGGGTACTTCATCCAAATTCTATCTCCTTCTTCCATGTCTTCTGGTTCTGGTTCTGTGTATCCGCATGCCACAGGACATCTGGTGAAGTGTAATGATCCGGTGGTCCAGTCTACTTCTGGGTTGTGGAAGTTTAACCACTTGTGTCCTAGGAACACATCTGATCGTCCTAGGTTGGTGACTGCGAACTTTCGGATCTCGGAGTGTCCTTCTATGATCATTTTTATTTCGGCATAATGTGTGATTTTCCCATTGTTGTTTTCCATTCCGTCTGTGTTGTATGCGGAGATTGGATGTTCCCATTTGTGTAGGGACAATTTCTTTTCTTCCGCAAACCATTGACTGATACAGCTGCCTGTACAGCCACTATCAAGAAGCGCTTGGGTTTGGTATTTAGTCCCTTTTTCTAGATCTTGGAGTTCTATCTGGACGTTTAGCTCCCGATCTGTCTTTGTGGTTCTGAAGATAAACCGTTTAGGTTCGTGGAGATCTTCTAGCCAATCTAAAGCTTCATTGGTGGGAATATTTAGCAGTTGTTTAACGAGATGTTCGTTTACTTCTCGTTGTTTTTGGTTGTGTACCCACTGCTTTAGTGTTCCTATTCCTGCTTCAGCGGCTAGATCTCGTAGTCTTGATAGAACCCATAATGATGAGAAGGGTTCGGGCTTCTTTTGTTCTGACCGTGGTTGTTCCTGGAAGTGACCCGAAGAAGTAGATTCTTCATCTTCGACTTCTTCAATTGTTGTCTTCCATTTGGTATCTGTTTCTGTTTTGACGCTGGATTCTTTTGCACATGGAAAAGATGTATTCCTATTATACAATGCCTCAGGGCATGTTTGACAAGAAATGTGTGCATAAGAGTCCTGACCGGGGGACGACGAAGTTGCGTCTA
>QLOY01004881.1:0-19321 GCA_003313965.1 Megacollybia marginata
TGTGAGTAGAATATCCTTGATACTGAAAGACTTGCATGACTATGATGTGTTTTGAGTGCAAGGTCCGAGGTACAAAGGGACATTTTTAGATTTTCTCATCAGGTGAATGTCACATGTCATGGGAACTAGTTACTAGATATAGAAGGAGGGGGTCCCAGAGGCCTTAAACATGAAATTGTATGGGATATCCATGACTAATAAGTTGGATGCCCCTTGGCAGGTAAAGTCACATGTCATATCCATATATAATCATTGAACTGGTGTTGCCTGACTGCTGGCACTGATTACATAGAGGTAGACAATTCTGAGTCTGTATGACTCTTATTTGACACTAAATTTCCTATATAATTATGTATCCTATATATCAGTTCCTCATGGGCCATGGCTCAAGCCACAGCTTATATCCTGAGCCTGAGCCATGAGCCAATATGAGCCAAAGCCATGGCCCATCAAGCCATGGCTTCAGCTGGCTTGGCCTGGCTGGCCCAGCTGCTTGGGCCAAGCCAATAACATCACTACTGCTGCCTTTCCTGTTAAACCCTTCTGGTATGTGTCCATACAGCACCAAGCTCGGTTGATGAATCTCTGGATGACCTCAAGGGGGCAAGTATCAAGATATTTTCGTGCAATCTCCTTTGCATCCGCAAAATTCTTCCTGTCTTCCTGACGATACCTACTTGCACCAGCCCCAGTACTGCAGTTAATCAATAAAATATTGTCAAATTTTTGAATAGCAGTGAGACCAACCATTTCAATGGGATTCAACTCACAGTGGAACTTGGGTAGGAAAATGCAAAGATGTCCATGTCCGTTTCTAGCATTGATGGCTGGTTTTTAAAGTCATCCTGTTGGCTCAGAAGCTGGGCCATGCAGCAACCAGTGTTCTCAATTGGACAGACAGGCAAGCATTTTGCCTGGAGTCTGGATAAAATTGTTGTTGGAGACCCCTAGACTCTCGGTTAACATACCAAGTAACTATTTCTATTTTCAGACATTACTTATATTTCATATTTCTCATTTGTAAGCCTCAGTCGTCTTTATCTTTACTACGACTGAGGTCAGTATATACATACTCTACGATTAGTATTCATACTTATATTTTACAGACTTATATTCTATACTAGTTCACAACAGGTTATGGGCCCTGTGTGCTATTGATTGAAGAATATCTCCTCAGTAAACACTCTATTGACTCAACAAACAACTCAACAAACTCAATTTGCAAAAACCATACAGATTATTGACCCAAACGACTTTACCCCTATTTACAACAATGTCCTCCTCCTCATATCTGTCCCTACCAGAGGACCAGAAATTTAATGAACGAAACTTTACCTCATTCCAAACATTATTAGAGATAGCTATAGCTGGGAAAGGACTTTTTGGTTACCTCAAAGGAACTATGCCTCGACCCCCTGACTCCTACACTGCAATTAACGCAATGAACCTTTCTGACCCCAGCAATGCACTTGATGCTGAACCCACTACACCTTGGAGTTCTAGTCGACCATACCTAGAAGAGTGGGTACAATGCGATGCATTTGTCAAAAGTTGTATTCTGCTAAATGTCACCAATGCAAACAGACTCGGAATAAAACAGGATGGTACCGCAGCAGAAATGTGGGACTCAATCACCAAGAGGTACGGTGTCAAGTCTGCACTGAATGCTGTCCTCGCTCGATCCAACCTAGATGGAGTGAAATTGCAGGAAGGAGGGGATGTCACTATGCACCTGCAGAACATGCGCACACTGCTGACGACGAAGGTGCAAACATAGACGAGGCCACATTTAAAACAATCCTTATAGGCTCCCTTCCCATCTCTTATGCCCCTATCCTGGGAAACATTCTCACAGCACCAGATATGCCTACAGCTGAAGTACTAATTCTGTCATGGAAAGCTACACTTGACAAAATCAATGGCATTTCCATGAGTACTTCATCCACAAACATGAACCTTCCTTCTACCATGCAAACTACATCATTGATGACAAAAGCTGCTACTGCCAAGGCACAACTTTTGTGCTCAAACTGCACCAGAAAGGGACATATCAAAGATGATTGTTTCTGGCCTGGTGGTGGAAAAGAAGGAAAGTTCCCACCTTGGTGGAATCATCAAGGTGGTGGGAGTGGCTCAGGTAACAACTAAAGACAATTTGAATGTTACCTCAGCAAATGCGACGAAAATGTTTGCAATGATGGCTAGCATCAAAGAGAGAGAGGAAGTTAAAACATTGTTAGATTCAGGAGCGACCCACTATTGTTTCCACAATAAATCTGATTTTACCCAGTACATTGAACTGTCGGATCGGCATGGTGAATCTGCCACTGAAGGCAGTAAATTTTCTATCAATGGGAAAGGGAAGGTCACTAAGACTGTCCAAACCAATGGCAAGCAAGTGAACCTAGAGTTCAACAATGCTCTACATACCCCCGAACTGTCTTTGAATCTTGTTTCAGTCACTAGTCTTTGCGATGCAGGATATCAGGTCTTATTCAGTGTCAGCGAGGCAATTGTATTCAATGAGCAGGGAGCTTTTACCTGTAAACATGGAGCAGATCAAATGTATGCATTCGATACTGGTACAAAGTCTACCGATCCAAGTACTCCACCTCCCAAAGCATTCGCCTCAAACTCTAAAGCTGCCGACATCAAAACCTGGCATAGATGTCTTGTACATGCAGATGTGAATGTCATTACATCAGGAAAAACCCTTTTTGACCTGGCAAACCTGGCAAACTTGAGTAAACCTGAGTCAACCTAAGTCAACCTGAGCTGATCTGGGACTAACCTAGACATGACCTGGGCTGACTTGGGCTGACTTGGGCTAACCTAGACATGACTTAGGTTGACCTGGCTGACCTAAAAATTGAGACTTAAACCTGGGACTGACCAAGGTTGACATAGGTTGATCCAGGTCAACCTTGAGGCATCCAGGTTAAAAAGGGTTTTTCCTGATGTAAGACAATGCAATCACTTGTTGATGGCTTAGATATCACTTCATTCAAAGAAGATGGACACTGTGAAGATTGCATCAGGGGAAAGATGACAGCAGTACCACATACTTGCCCAATTGCAGGTGAAGATGATGAGACTGAAGGACTCATATGCACTGATCTGTGGGAATTTATTCCCGCCCTCAAAACTGTCATGTGACATGTGACACGATTTTTGTGCACCAGTGCGACACGGCTCGACATGGCTTTTATGAATGCTGCATGAAGATTCGGCCTCCACCGCGCCCACCCACCGACCCAGGGGTGGGTGGCTGCCACTCTGCGCTGAATTCCTGTGGCTGTGGCTGTACTCATAGTTGCTCTTGTGTATGAAATAAAATACTGCTGTAGGGTCGAACCTCAAAGTGACAGCAGGCCAAAAATTTGTTCCATATGCTATGACTATACCGTGATAGCTTGACCCTTGAGCAATCACGTTCTGAGACTAGAAGTAAATATAATGTATTCTAACGGATGCAATGAATAAGTGACTAATAATTGTTTACCGAGGCCGTGGATGCTTGTTACGACGTTGTTTTCTTTGTGCTTCAAAGTTGGGAAGAATGGTATGTTTGGATGCTATCGGTGAGACTGGTGCTGATTCAGGTTCAGGGATCAGAGAAGGTTCGGCTTCCTTGGGATGTAGACGCTGGTAAATCTCGGGACACAAATACCCCTCGATACTGTTGTCCCCCAAATCAAGCAGCTCTTGGAGTACAGCAGCAAGATCATCAGCTTGTTCCATTGCCTGTAGTTGGAGAGTTGCTATGTGGTTGTGACGAGATGGAGAGCCTGCTGATAAGTTTGAAAGGCTGTCATGCTTGATGAGAGGGCTCAGTGGAGTTGGGGTCAATAGAGACAGACCAACAAGAAGTGACGGGATAGGGCTGTTACTTGAAAAGCTGTCGTGCTCAATGAGAAGGCTTGGTGGAGTTGGGGTCAATGGAGACAGACCAACAAGAAGCGATGGGATGGGGCTGTTACTTGAAAGGCTGTCGTGCTCAATGAGAAGGCTTGGTGGAGTTGGGGTCAGTGGAGACAGACCAACAAGAAGTGACGGAATGGGGCTGTGACTGATCTCCGAGCCAACAATTGATGCTGATGAGGATGACAAAGTAATGGGAGTGAGAGGTGGATATGAGAAGATATCGGATGTGCTGGTATTCAGATGATATTGCAAAGGACTATCTGGTTCGGGGCTGAAGCCAGGAATCAAAATAGGTGGCAGGGGGAATCTCAGCCATTGTGCAGGTGTTGGCATTGGTAGAGTGGCTTCAATGGGATTGCCAATAAGTCTCGGAGCTGGTCTTTGATAGACAATAGGTGAAGCGAGTGGGCTCGGTGAGAGTGTGAATGGCAGACTGATATTGGTATCAATGCTTGTGTCAGAAATGTCTGGGTTTGAAGGGTGATCACAGTGGGGGGTTGCAGGTATAAGAATTTGAGTAGCAGCGGCAATTTGAGCAGTGACAGGTCCAGTGTCTCCATCTGCTGGCCCCAATGAGCTATTTTCAAAATCCATGCGCTCGTCATCACCATATGATGCGGCTGTCTGAAACGATATATCCATGGGTTCGGGTTCATCAGTGTCCATTGGCATTGGCAGTTCACCTTCATGTACATTCCCTGACTGAAGTACCTCCTCAAAATCATTGTCTTCATCAATTCTAGCTTCTCCACCTTCATCCTCTGCCTTGTTGTCCTCCTCGATAGTCTTGTTAAGCCGCTCTTCAATGGTCTTCATCAAATTGGCACCGCGAACTTGGCTGTCAGCAGGGAGAGAGGCACTAGGATCCAGAACAGCTGCCAGCCATGTTTTCGCAAATGAGGTGGCATCCGAAGGGGAAGCTGGAGAACGTGGGATAGTAGGAATTCCATCTGGAAGAGGTTGGCCAACGTGTCTCATTGCATTATCATATACTTGTTTTAAATGCCGTTCAGCCCATTGATCTAAATAGGCCGGGATTACATCAGTGATGAGGAGGAGAGTGAAGTAGTCCAATCGAGGAAGCCGTCCGGAACGATGGTGTTGACCAAAAAGTGGGCCCTTCAGTAGGCCATTAAAGCATTCAAGGTGGTTCGTGGTTCGAGCAATCTCATCAACAGCTACACCAAGACGCTCCGCAGCTTCCTCAGCACCAGCAGGACTCCATGCAAACCAGACATCTTTCGAAGTCAGGTAAGACTGGAAGTATGTCAAGAACTTTAGAGCACCCTCAGATTGCTTCTTCGACCGAGCTGGGCATTTCTTTCCACCCTTCCCCTTCCAGTATTTCATCTCCTCATTGTATAATTGAATGGCCTCTTTGTAGTCATGGACCTCTCGGAGGAGATTAAGCGCAAACTGGGCCAAGCGTGTGCGAACTTCTTGTCGACCTTCTCCTTTGGGAATACATTGCAAAGCTGAGTTGAGCGATGTTCTCCAAGCCTGCCACATATGAAACATGCAGAGGATAAGCAGAATTTCCTTCATATTTTTGGTTAGTGCGAATCGTTCCCTAGCGTCATTATCAGTGCAGCCGACAAGCGCACAAAATGGTTCCCCATCCTTTCCTACCCCCATGGAGGTTAACCAGTTCGAGATGAGCTTGTCAAGGAGCTGCTTGTTGTAGTCTCCATGTACACCACGCTTTTTGGTTTGTTCCTTTGCAGTGAAGATTATTTGAGCGACAGGGAGGCCGTGGTGTTTGTCATCAAGAACCATCAAGATAGCAAGCAAAGCTCTGTCGCACGAGAACCCAAATGTCAGGTCCATCAGAATCTGTCGCTGATGACCAAAGTGCCAAGCGAGAAGTCGTTGCTCAGGAGTCGACAGGATAGTACACATGCGGTCTGTTTCTCCTTCAATGTAGGCTTCATAGAACATCCTCGATGCAAGCAGCAGCTGATTTGGAGGCTGAGCGTCCTTTTCTCGTAGCCACAGATCGAGATTGTACTGAGGTTTGGTACGAGGTGGAATTCCAAGTTCATGAGAGAGAGACCGATATAGAGATGAGGCTTCACGAGGTCCAAGAGCATATCAGAAGTTTGCATTGCCAGGAGCATCACCAAGATTTGTCTTTGCCCAGGTACGACACAATGTGCACATTTGTGAAAGAGGAACACAGTTGCGAAGGAGGGAGAGAGCATATTCACGAAGGCCTTGATGGAGTGGGATTCGTGGTTTTTGTTCCATCTCGTCGAGTTCAAGACATGCAGCCATGTGGTGTGTGTCACCCACTATCTCGTCAATTGTTAATAAGCAAGCTTCCGCATCATCTTTATCACATTAACAAGGGACATGTTCATAGACTAGTACGTACCTTTAGTGTTGTATGTGCAGATCAAACGAGCCCAGAAGCCACAGCCAACATTTTTCCAAGGAATAAGACGCTTCTTTGATGCATGGCGGCCACTTTCGTTGTCAGAGCCGCATAGGCATTGGAATAGACGCATGCGTCGGTAGAACTTCCTACTTTTGTCTTTCGACTGAACAGGGGACTTTTTTGAGTCAACAATAGCCAATTTGGAGCGAGCATCACGCTCAGCAATGCCTGGAATGTGGATATCCAGCTGAGCCAACAGCTCGAAGGCCTGGTCTGCAAGTTATGTGTTCAGCCCAATTTTGCTACTTTACAAGAACAAACCTTGATCCTCACGAGTAGAGGTGTAACAGTGCATGTCTATACCAACCTTCCCAATCGACGTCCTCATTGCTTCTCAAGCTGCTTCGGAAACACGTAATTTCTGTAGGATACCATCAGTTTTTACTGTTCTGTTTTCTTGACATGGTGGGACAAGTTCTCGTAGCTGGAGAAGTTCTGATGTCTCCAGTGAGGGCTCTGAGTCTGCGTCATCATCGGAAGGCATTGTATTTGCAGCAGCTACTACATGGACAGAGCAAGGAAGGCTAATACAATGACATCACGCGTAATGCGCGTCTTTCCCTTATGTCACGCGTCACACTTTTGAGGGTGTGTTGCAATTCCTGATCTGTGGGGCAATAAAGTTGAGTGGGGGAGCTGAATACATGATGCCTGTTATTGATGCAGTGTCTCAAATCAAGGAGGCTTTCTTCTTAAAGAATAAAGAGGCCCCGACGACATTAACTGCCTTTGATACCTTCTGGTGGTCATATGAAGCACAGAAAAGCCAGAAGATTTCCTGGCTGCAGATCAATAATGAGTTCGTGACTGCAAATGTTTGGATAAACTACTGCAAGAAACATGGCATTAAACTCGAACCCACCATCCCATATACCACCCAAGCGAATGGCATTGCAGAGCATGCTATCGGAGTAATCACAGCCAACACCAGAACTCTATTAATTGATTCTGGCCTCCTGCAGAAATACTGGGCTGAAGCTGCCACCACAGCAGTATACACCCATAATATGATTCCTACATGAGCAAAGTCGAATCACATTCCCTTAGAGGAGTGGTTGAAGTGACAGGTTGAAGTTTCCCACCTTCGAGTTTTTGGGAGTACGGCTTGGGTTAAAATTCTAATTGACAAGAATGGATGTCAAATCAGTGGAGGAAGCAAACTAGATGACAGGACCGTGAAAGGTCACCTGATTGGATACATGACCAGACACAGTGGTTATTGTATTCTTTTGGATGATGGAAGAATAGTGTGTTTGAAAGATGTCATCTTTGAGGAAGGAAGAGGTCACAGAACCATGAATGCACCAGAAATTGAAGCAAGCGATGATGCTCCCAACAAGCAAATCCCAAAGGAGGTACTGGAGTCAATTAGCTCTACTCCTACCCCAAAAACAGAAGATTTTAACAATCCTCCAGCCATGCCTATTGACCTCAGCAGTGCAGATGTTGAACTCACCAGCTCCACCAGTCCCACCATGAATTGATCAAAGTATACTGGCAGTTACTGATTATTGGAAGCCTGCAAATGACAAATGAGTTGGCAAACCTATCAGTAGACTTCCCCAAACGCATATCAGTGTTGCGGTTTCACCCTGTGTCAAAGACCTAGCCACAGATGACTTCAAGGTACTTGCTCATGCTGTAGACAGGAACAAAGATCTGTGGATGCCTGAATCACAGGCACAAGCATACAGCTGGGATAAGGAAAGGTGAGTGAAGGCCGAGAAAGCGGAGCTAGAGATGCTTGATGTGCTGCGACCCATTGACAGGAATGTCATCAGTAGCCGTTTCACTTACCTTGTTAAAACCACTGGGGATGGGGATTGGTACAAGGATAAGGCATGGTTTATTGTTCAAGGGTTCACAATGGTCCTTGGATTGGACTACACCAAAACTTGGGCTGCTGTGGCACGTCTGGAATCAATCCGCATGACTGTGGCCCTAATCGCTGCCTACAAGTTGACCCCTTGGCAGATTGACTTCACCTCAGCTTACTTGAATAGTGATATTAAGGAGGAGGTGTATATATGCCAACCTCTGGGTCATGAAGTTGTAGGGAAGGAAGATTGGGTTTGTTGATTACTGAAGACGCTATACGGAACGAAGCAAGGGGCCGCAAACTGGTTCAAGGAACTTGATGATGGGTATAAGAACATCAGATACTACACCTCGAAGGCAGATCCTTGCATACAAACCAAATGGGATGACAATGGTAACTTCAGCATCACTAACACATATACTGATGATGTGTTTGGAGCTTCATCAAACCCAAAAACTGCTGAATTAGTGAAAGAAGAAATTGAGAAGTGTTATGAGATAAGATTTGGGGGAGATACAGAAGCTACTCGGATTGAAGGTGATGTGGGATCCTGAATCTAGAAATCTCTTTCTCTCAACAACACTACATTCACTTGTTTCTCGAAGAGTACAGACTATCCGAAATTGGAAGCAGATCAATGCCTGAACCAATTGGACAAGAGTTGTCTGAAATGATGTCCCCGAAATCAACTGACGAATCCAAGGAGATGGAGGATAAACCATACGCCAAAATCTTGGGAAAGGTGATGTACACACAAGTGGGCACCAGATTCAACATTTCTAATGCAGTCTGAAACCTAAGTCGGTTTCAAAAGAACCCTGGAATAGAGCACTGGTGTGCCCTCATGCACCTCCTAGGATATCTCAAAGCAACATCACATTACAAACTCACCTATCATCCTCCACCCAATGGTGTTACACCAAGAAACTGGTTTCGACCAGTAGGATTTGTTGATGCTGACTATGCGGGATGTAGGGACACCCAACAATCTACCTCAGGATATGTATCCACAATGTCAGGAACCCCTGTGTCTTGGAGCTCAAAAAGACAAGCAACTGTGTTTTTATCCACCACCAAAGCCAAGTACGTCTCATTGGCTTGAGCCTCGCAACAGGCTAGGTGGATGTATTCTTGGTGCAACGAGATAGGATTTCCACAAGAAGAGCCAGCACAACTGAACAGTGATAACACTGGTTTGATCCACCTCTCAAAGAATACCAAAGATCACCATAAAGTTAAACACATTGATGTCCGCCACCATTTTCTTCAAGAGCTCGTCGCAGATGACAAAATCAACATTCACCAAGTCCAAGGGAATCAGAACCCTGCAGACATTTTCATGAAACCCTTATCAGGACCAGTTTTCCAAGGGTACCTGGAGATGTTAGGCATGGACATGACCTCGTAATCCCTAACTGAGTGTTTGGGTCTGGGGGAGTGTTGTCGGAGACCCCTAGACTCTCAGTTAACATACCAAGTAACTATTTCTATTTTTGGACATTGCTTATATTTCATATTTCTCATTTGTAAGCCTCAGTTGTCTTTATCTTTACTGTGACTGAGGTCAGTATATACATACTCTACAATTAGTATTCATTATATTTTACAGACTTATATTCTATACTAGGTAAACAATACAGTCATCTTTATCTTTACTACGACTGAGACTTATATTCTATACTAGCTCACAACAAAAATGAACCCACATTCTTGGAGTACATATTGAAGCCCCTTAGGCTTTCCATCTGGTAATGACATTGTTTGGACCTTACCATGACACTCGGCTGTGGGATTTAACATGGGAATGACTGTGTCCTGTTGAGTCCATTGCTTCCCGCCATCTGATTTGTTCATTTCAAATGCCTTCAGTGCATCTGGTGGAAGGGAGTTGTGGGTGGATGATGAATAAGGCCTATTTTTTCAGGAAAGAGTTGTTCAAAGATGTCAAGAGCTTCTTTAATCTGATCCAGCAGCTGTTTACAATCTCACCAGGGATCCAGGGTAAATTATCTTGCATGCATCACAAATGATATTACCATCAGCATTGCAAATGATGAGCTGGGCAGTTTCAGGGTTGATTGTTTCAGAAACATTAATGAGGCAACCTTTGTACTTGCTTTGTAAAGGCTGCTGTCCAATTTCAAGCCTGAGATTCAACATGATGATAAATTAAGGATGAAGAAGGCAGACACACCATGCACTGCCTGACATGTTGTTTCCATGAAAGCACAATTCATCATGAAAGAGAGGGATAATTTCCTTCTCACCCTCCTTTAGATTAGGTTCCTTTCATGTTAGTTCAGGTCCTTGATAATGTGCCATGCATCTTTCATATTCAAGCATCTGTGGAAGGAAATCTTCATCATGGTAGTGAACAATTATGCCTGTCCTCATAAACTCCCTTTCAGATTCTTGTGTGCCTCCAGCCAAGTTTTATCAGCCAACAGCTTGCAGTCTTCAGAATGATACTGCATTTTGGATGAATGCCAAGCTCTGGGAAGATGTCATCATTAACCTGTCACACCAGAAGCCAGTGATATGCCCAAGGGTCTAAAACCGATTGATATATGATCAACTCAAGCTTCCTTTACACACTGTGGGGGATTGGCATGGTTGTCCACAAAACCAGCATCTTTCAACATCAACAAAGTACATATCTCACCAAAGTAGGAGGACATCAAGCTCAAAGGAAAATCTAGAAGAAAGACTGATAGGGAGCAATGATCAATCTAGAAACCAGGAACATTGATAAGCAGGGATTGGCTTAGGAACGAGAATATTCCCATCAGAAGCCAAGGATGACTAATGGTCTTGGAAGAGTTTCACCTATTTTGAGCATGCTTGACAAGGGTATAAAAGGACAGCTGGTTAGGGTAGTAAACTTCAAGTTGTTTGCCTGATCTGGGTGTTGTAGGAGTAATCCATTGGCAATCAGTGACTGTGTGTGATTCGAGATTTGCTTGCTCAGGATTTGTCCTTTGAGTTGCGACTTGATTTGTGTTTGATTTTGTGATATATTGTTGAACTGTCATTGGTTGAACTTGATTGAAATTGAACTAAATTGTCATACTAAAGATTGACCTGTTGTGATATTGATTGAGTCTCCCATCCACACCCACTTCTAGAAAGCACACAAGCTTTCAAACCAATTGATAGAACCATGAGCTATTGTAATTCCAGAAATCAAATACAAGTGTTATCTCACATGTTCACATGAGTTCTAGAAACCTCACAAACCTCTTTCCCAAGTCTCACACCTTTGGAACATCAAAGTGGTAGTAGTGTGTCTATTCACATTAGTGTTCTTCCTGCAGTGCTCTCTGTTGGGTTGATCATTAATTAGTCATCAACTAGCCCTGCACCTTAGCTTCACTTTAGAGTGCATTCCTCATCGCTGGGCCATGACTTTTCTGATTGGAACATTTCGCAAGAACTTGAGAGTCAACTTCTTGACCTGCTTGTGATGCAACCATGATCTTTCCTTTTGACCACCACCTTGATTCTCCTTGGGCAGGTTCTTGAATGCCTCAAAGAGCTCGCACTTGATATGAGAACACCTTCATCAAGATGCTATCTGTTGGCAATCTCTTTACTTGCTCCAAGACAGCCATATCCTTTGAGATGGAGGGTGAAGAAGTTACCAAGGATCATTGAACTGGTTGACCTGGGAGAGAGGAAGTGTGTTTAAATTCTTTTTGAGGTGGGTCTTGATTTGTGCTTGGAGTGCTGCGTAATCTGTTTGTTCAGTAGAACCAAGAATATCTTCATCCAACTCAGCTTCCCAGTCCTCAACAAGAGACTCTGCAGGTTTCTCAGGAACAAAGGAATTGATTTCATTATCATCCACTGGAGGCTCTGAGTCTGACTCAGTAATAATGCTGGCATCTTCATCATCAAGAACCTCAATGATCTCAACAGTTCCATTGCAAGTGTGTGTCTTTGGGAGGCCAGTGGACTCTGAGTTTACAGGAGTTGGCTTCACTGCAATAGGTGCACACTTCCATTTGATGGATTGACAGATCCATTGTGTCAAGAGCAGTGGGGAGCATCAGGATCTTTCTTGGCACCAAACCATGACTTTTACAGAGGACTGAGTCTGCCATTCCTTGACAAGTCACTCCTGAGTCATTGTGCCCTTGTCTGCAAACCCAGGGCCTGTCTGATAGTTTTTTGGATGTCCTTTTCAGAATCAGTGATTATTTTCAGCAGTTTCAGCATTCTCACCTTTGTTTAGTGCCTGTTTCCACCAATAAGCCACAGGAACCCAATCCACATCCTGTGGATCATCTTGTTCAACAGCAAGCTCAGCTAAATGGTGTGTAAAATCTTCATCTCCATAATCTGCAGCTGCCAACGATCAGTCTCAGTTGTGTCCTCCACTTCATTCTGCCAATCAGTCTGTGTGCTGTCAAGGAAAATACTGGGATTCAAGTCAATATCTTTATCTGGGACTTCTGCTGCTTTGTGGCATGGGGAGAGCATTTTGATTGATTGTGCAGTCCTGTAATATTCTCGGCGCAACACTTTTTCAATGCAGGAGCCATGAAGATTTGATGTCAGGCATGACTTTGATTAAGTAACACATCTTTCTCATACATATCAGGCTTTAATGCCTTGTCTTATGTGTTCAATTCAAGCAGGAGTGAATGTAGCTCATTAAAAGGAGTACACTGGTATTTTTCTCAAGATTTTAGCGAATTGTTTTAGTGTCTGCCAAATTATGTGGACTATTTCCTGATTTGTGAGACAACTGCTTGATAGAAAACTCTCAAAATATTTGTTGAGAGTATACATTGAGTTCTATCTTTTCTGAGCATTCTGAGGTAATTTGAAGAGTCTATTATAAACTTGTCAATTTTGATTGTCTCCAACTGTATCTTCATGCAGATGAGGCAGCTGGTGCCTACAATCCAGCTACAGACTACTGCTCTACCATTCAATTAGTGGCGACTGTTCAGTTCTGGACTTGGTTTAAACCTAAGCTTTCCACTCAAGTTCAGGTTTGCAAATATAATATTTCAATGCAAACCAGACTTCAGGTTTAAAAGGCTGAACCACTGCCTTTTTTGGAAGGACTTGTTTTTAGTGCTTAAGAGAATTCAAAGAAAAGAAGGAAGTAAGAGAATTCTGATTGATTCCTATGAAACACCAGACATTGCTCAGTCCCATTCTGAAGAAGCCTTTCACTTGTGGTATAGCTGCCACCAGCTGACAGTCTGGCACTTTCAGCCTCCAATCAGTGAAAAGGAACCTCACGGTGTGAGACAGGCTGACTGCACTGGAAATGGAAGTGCTGGAAATGGGCTAATGAGACACCAACTCACACTAACACACACACAAGGCAAGCACTAAATCCAACACCCAAACACCTCTTTTAAGGTATTCCTTTCAAGTTTGGAGACTAGAGAAATGAACTACTAAAACTTGAAACTTCTATAAAAGTCTTGAAGTCCCATGGGGCTTCAACTATGAGTAAGTGAAGTTCTCCTGACTACAGAAGACTTTTCCAATCACAAGCTATCTATGGGTGACTTGAAACAAGTCAAAAGGAGTGGGTTAGGCTCGAAGTGGGGCTACTGTCCAGAATGAATATATTATGTTTGTTACCATAGGCCACCTCCTGAGTTTGCAGCCAGATATAATATAATACATGGAGGGTCACTTCTTGAGTTCTAGTAGATATATATATAGTGGCAAGCCCCTGCCTGCATTATATTATACCACACCCAAAGGGCCACTCCCTAGAGTCCAGAATGAATATATTATGTTTGCTACCATGGGCTGCTTCCTGAATTCGGACCCAGATATAATATAAACCTTGGAGTAAGGACAAGCATGGATACAGGTTTTTGACAGGTACCCACAGGTTTATCCATGGGAAAACCTGCAAAACCTGCATCCGCAAGTTGCAGGTACCTGTCTGTGCAAATGTTGGAGGATGTGGGTCTCGATTTTGAGACCACAAACCTGCAGGTACCCACAGGTATTATTTACCTGTGCTAGATTCACCTCAAAAGGAAGCCTATTGACTTGATTAATCAGTGTTTTAGCATGAAATGTTCTCTCTATTGGATTTATATTGAATGGCAAGTCAATGAAATATGATTTCAAGTATAAGAGTGATCTTAAACACCCTAGAATTTAGGTCAAATATTACATAATCTTGGTCGCAGGTACCCACAGGCAAAACCCGCAGGTGTGGGTACCTGTAGCAAAATACCTGTGAGGATATGGGTTCTGGTTATTGAAAAATAAAAACCCGCAGGTAAGGATGCGGATAACCCGCAGATACATCTGTGCTTGTCCTTACCTTGGAGGGCCACCTCCTGAATTCTAGCAGGTATATATAGTGCATGAGGTGGCAGCCCCTGCCTGAATTCTAGGCAGCTTATATTATATCACTGCCTAGAGTCCAGAACGAATATATTATGTTTGTCACCATAGGCTGCTTCCTGAATTCGAACCTGGATATAATATAATACCTGGAGGGTCACTTCTTGAATTCTAGCAGATATATATAGAGCAGGCCCCTGCCTGCATTCTGGGCATACCATGCCCAAAGGGCCACTCCCTAGAGTCCAGAACAAATATATTATGTTTGTTATCATGGGCCGCTTCCTGAATTCAGACCCGGATATAATATAATACTTGGATGGCTACCTCCTGAATTCTAGCAGGTATATATAGTGCATAAGGTCACAGGCCCCTTGCCTGAATTCTAGGCAACTTATATGATACCACACCTAAAGGGCCACTGTCTAGAGTCCAGAATGAGTATATTATGTTTGTTACCATGGGCTGCTTCCTGAATCCGGACCTGGATATAATATAATACTTGGAGGGCCACTTCCTGAATTCTAGCAGGTATATATAGTTGATATGGTGGCAGGCCCCTGCCTGAGTTCTAGACAGATTATATTATACCATGCCCAACAGGCCAATGCCTAGAGTCTAGAACGAATATATTATGTCTGTCAACATGGGCCACTTCCTGAATTTTAGAGTAGGTAACACAACAGGCCCTTGCCTGAATGCTAGTCCAGATATATTATACCAAGCCCTGAGGGCCATTGCCTCCATGGGCTGCATATATTATATGTTGTCCAGTGGGCCACTGCCTAAAGTCCAGTCTGTGGGCCACCACTAGCAATCTAGACAAACTATATTATCATGTTTTTGGTGGGCCACTGCCTCAAGTCTAGCTGGCGTATATTATGTGGGCCAATTCCTGTATTTTAGCCATTGTTATATCTTGCAGAGTATAATATTCATACTGTAATTGTAGTCAACGGCCATGCAACAGCCAATGCTAGCAAACAGGGCATTTATCGAGCAGTTATGATTAGTATTCAGGTAATATAATATAATGTTATGCTAAATATTATGTCCAAAACCATGGTAGTTTATAACGGTTTCGACCTGTTCTATTTGCTTCAGAAATGTCAGCAGAGAGGCAAAGGTCATCTTTTGTAATGGGCTTCCAATCCTTCCCATACCCCAATTGTATTAATGCACTGCATCCATGGTTGTAGGTGTGCACATGCCTCTGCACACAGTGCATTTTTTCCATCATGTTTTTGCGAATCGCTCCTCTCGTCTTTGTTGATTTGACACCTTGAAGCTTTTTCCTTAACAACCAAGCTTTGTCTCCCAGACTCTGACAAAGAGCAGAAAGGGCATCATTCATCTGCCCCTCATGAAGTTGTTTCTCCTGTTGAATCAACTGCTGTCCTTTAATGCAGTGGGACTATATCTGGATGGGAGCAGGAATTTGAAAGTGTCCACATTCTCCCAATCCACTGTCAACAGTTCATCTTCCTCAAAGTCACTCTCACTCTTGTTCAACTTCATCCACACCACTGTCAACATCAGACTCTGCATCCCATTCATCTGCATCTGTCTGTATATCAATATTGAGACCATGCAGAGGAGACTCCAGATGGAATTTTGTCACTTGTTTAGCCAAACACACTTGACAGTCAATGAGCTGCTTAGCTTGCTTGGCAGAAGGCTTTTTTGGAGACAGCCGGATGGAAGCAACTAGCTTTTCCCTGCAGTGAGGTCAGAAAAAAGCAATAAGGGATCATACTTGGGAATAGTAATAAGGAATAGTAATAAACACTAGCAATTATCATCACCCATAATGAAACACAATAAGTGATTGGGCACAATAATTATGAATAATCTCACTCAGCCATTTTCCTGAGTACTAAACAATCATTAGCCAGATAATCATAACACCTGGTCATAGACCCTTGACCCTTGAGTATGCACAAGGGGTAGGGATAATATACCGGGATAGTGGATAATAAGGGATGGTTGTCATAACTGTTCCAAAAGTAATCCAGAAAGCATCCAATCAATGGTTGCATTATCCTGTTTAGTAGAAAGCTCCTTTGTCAATTTCAAAGACACCTCAGCCAAACCATCCTCTGATAAGACATTGAGATTCATTGGCTTCATAATGGCAACTTACTTTTGATCTCAGTGGCCTCATACAGTTGTGCACCAACACCACCCTCAGCGAAAGCTTCCTTCTCCTCCCTTTCCCACTCCTTGACCCATTTAGAACCAACTGACCTGGATAACCTGTCCAGAGCCTCCCTCATCTCCGTTAGGCCAGATTGGGCCTGATCCAATGGTCTTTGGGCAAATTGGATCTGGGAGAGGTCACAAACAGATCATGGCACTTTGAAGGTTCATCTTATGGAACAATTTGTTTGAACGACTCAGAGATGGAATAATCCATGTTGGCCTGCCTAATCAGAGATGAGGGCAAACATTGCATGGCTGAAATGTAATAAGTACAAAAGTGTGGTCAGATTTTTGATCTGAGGCAAACTCAGCCAAATAATGAATAATAATCCATAATTCTCCCAGATTTTTTCCCCCCAAGAATCATAAAATAATAATCACCTGTTGATAATAGTATGCAGTAAACAATAGTAAACAATTCAGAGCACAATCACATTGCAGGGGAAGTTCTTTTGGAAGAATGGAACCCCCCTGATAATAAATGTAATAATAAATAACTGTAAATGACTTACGACTGGTAGTGTAGCAACATTTGCCAAGTGTTTGCTAAATTCCTGTGACCCAGCAAACATGCCTTCACTGTCACTCAAACATACATCACCATCTGGATTCCTCATTGGCATGTTATCCAGTTTCATGTTTCCATCAATAGCTAAAGTGGGCATGTAAAGCTCCCTGTATATAGCAGTCAATAGTAATAAATAGCAGTAAAAAGATTTATGGGTGTAATTTGTCCCTTTTGTCTGGTGGAGGCAAATTAACACCTTCCTGCGGACAGGCAGGACAAAACATGGCCAGGTCACCTGGTTTCCACTCCCTAGATGGCTCATGAGCCAGGCCAGCCCTAATCTGAAGCTTAATGTTTCTCCATTGCCGCGAACATCATATCAGTGACATAGAGTGCCTAGACATGTAAATGTCACAACACCATCAAGGCAAAGCCCTTACCTGTGTGGATTTGTTTTTGGAATTGAAAGGTGAAGAGAGACAGTGGATTTTGGTGATATACTTCAAAGTGGCTGTCTTGCATTCTACTGCCTGAAGATGAAAGTCTTTTAGGCATCAAAAGTGAAGGCTGTTCCAGGAGTGTCTGATGTAGCTAGGTAGAGTTTCATCCTCAACAGCTGGATATCTTTTCACATTAACTGCCCACCCTCATCAAGACAATAGCACCATTGAATATGGTGGATAAAGATATCCATGGTACTGACAATCTGGATAGGGTCACCAGAGCATATGGAGGATAAGGGTTCAGCCAATACATCCCCCTTTGTCTCAGCCACCTGTCTGTTGAGACAAGGGCATGGTTTTCTGTGGTGCCCAGCATAGAGAATGAGTCCAAGGTCATCCATATCAAAGGGTTGAAAAAAGTTACCATTCCACTTCGAAATGGAATGGAAAGGTGAACATTGATGAGCCTGGAGACAACAATGCAGTTCCACTACCAATGCAGGACTTGCAGGAATAGAAAGATTGACTTCTGCTGCATACATTACAAACCCATTCTGTGTAGGGTCCTTTCTGCTTGAGCACTTCATCTATATACATTTCTCTTTCCTTCATTTTCCACTCCTGCAAATATTGATTGGTTGTCTGAAAAGCATAAGCTGAGCCACAACAGGAGTGGGGCTAGCCTGCCACTCTTGCAGAGTCTTACCTTCTTTTTGGGAGTATCCAATGTTTGTGCAGATGCAGGTGTTGTGTGTTTCTGGGGGGACAAATGCAGGGACTGGGAGGATGGGGTGGACGGTGTAGATATCCTATGGAAGGGGCTGGAAACCCTCTTAAATGTAGAGCAGCCATGACTGTCAGTGGTTGAGACATGGATCAGCAATGCACCATGTTGTGAAGGCTTAAGCCTTTTCTCTCTTGGTGGCATGAGTGATAAACAAGATGCAAGCACATGAAAACAAATCCCTGTAGGTAGTGCCAAGAAATGAAAAAAGCAATAATAGTAAACAATAGCCTCCAATACAAAGTGATATTATGAGGTAATAAACAGTGGTTTTAAATAGTAATACTCAGTCATTAATCAGTGTCAATAGTAATAAATAAATGGATGTAATACTAAATGCCCCTAATAAAGTCTGATAATCCCCTTAGCTTAGGAATACGCTGACTCATGGCACCAATCAAGGAGAGAAATTCCAAACTTGGTCAAAACATTGCTTCTGAAAAAAAAAGCCCAACATGCTCTCTCCTTACCAGGCTGCCATGCATTTATCTCATGTAGCAATGCATGTCCAGTCAATGCTATAACTGTCCCAGGGTTATAAGCAAGCAAGATGAAGCTCTGGTATGTTCAAAGACAGTTTATCTACCATTCCTATGGAAGTAAGGATGTCATACCAGGTTGTCTCTCTGTGCACCCTTGAAGTCCCATTGGAGATGACTGACATGGCATGGAAGACAGAGGTCCACAACTAAATGACATGCAAGTCCTTTGTTTTGCAGCTTCAGACAGGGCAGGATGAATCAAACACAGCAAGTGATTGAGCAGCTGCTGTACAGATGATACATTCCTTGGTGCTGAGCTATTAGCGGAAATTGAGGGATGGCCTTAGTTGGTGCTCCAGATCCTGTAAGGCATATAATAATACATACCA
>QLOY01004883.1:0-11364 GCA_003313965.1 Megacollybia marginata
TGTTTTTCCTGCTCCACCCATTCCATATAGGACAAAAATGTGTTGCTGCTTAGACTTCAATGACGGACTACTAAAATAATCCTTCATCATCTTTAACACATCCTCTCTGCCTGTAAAAAGGCTTGAGGGAGGTGGGATTGGCACCAAACCTGTAGCAGCAGTAGATGGCCTTGGGATATAGTCAGCTGAAGGAATAGTAGCTAAGTGAAAGGTCAGTCTCCAAAGTTTTCCAGTTGCAATTACATACTAAGGAGTGCAGTAGATACAGCATTAGGCCTGGCACACAAGGGATCCACTGCCAGCAAAAGATCTCTTTTAACCTCTTCATGTTGAACATAATTGTTTGTATGTGCTTCAATATTGGCCAGCTTCTCCCACTCTGAAAGTGAAACATTCTGTAATCCCTGTTCGACATTGAACCGCAAATAGGCCACAGGATTGTTGCTAAACCGATGAACCAGCTTCTGATGTTCTTTTTCACAATCTGTAGCAATTTTGTGAACAGCCTCTCTGATAAATGAGGCCTTTGGCAGTTTGATTATGTTTCCCTTTCCAGTACCAATGCTAATAATGCAGGAAACATGACCATCGGGAAAGATATGCTGTGCCTCTTCCAGTAACTTTTGAGTAGGGTTGTTAAGGCCTATCCCACCATCAATGTAAGTCTGATCTACAATCTTTATGGCTTTGAAAAATTCTGGCATGGCAGATGTGGCACGGGCTGCTTCCCAGATTGTACAGTTGATACCTGGGTTCTCAGAAGATGCATAGGTATGGAAGAGGACAGGGATTCCAGCACTCATATTGAGGCTATTGTTTGCACAGACAAAACTGTGACAAATGTAGTGAGGTTGATTACTGAAAGCAGAACTTACATTTTGCATGTAGATTCACTGTTATCAGAATCAATCATCTTGGTGTTTTCATCCCCCAACTTTGATTTGATAATGTCTTTGAGCAAGTTCTCCAACCAGCTGGAACTGAACTTTTCACTCCCAAATGTGACACCCTTTGGTTTGGAAAATACTTCCCTCACAAGGTGTTGGTATGCATCTATAGCCTCCTCCACTGACATTCGAAGACGGCCAAGCATTAGGACAATAATTCTGGGAAGCTCTTACTGATGACCTAAAAGGATATGTGAAGCTTACCCGCCAGTGCCTGTCCCGGCCATCATTGAGAAGTAGTCACAAGGTAGCGGGGTCGGAGAGTTTTGTTTCTGTCCGATTCGGTGCATAATGTGCTTCAGAATAACTAGCGAGGAAAGGCCACGGATTCCACCTCCGTCTGTTTTGAATTTGAGTCATTGGCATCTGCTCGCACTAAATAACCATTTGCTCACCCAAAGACAGAAGCCTAAGACCGTTTGTTTCGTTCTGCATGGAAGACATGGGCAAGTCGAACGTTGGATACGTGTCGCGATATGCGGCTGTGTTCCATCATGATATTGACATTGACATGTTAATCGATGGTGAAATTCTATTTATAACAGCCGTCTACTCTGCCATGAATGCTACAACGCCTCTCGGTAGGATCCCGCACCATGATCTAGCCCCGAATCTCATTACGTTCCGACTGCGATTGACGCAGGGAGGTGTCAAACGGAAATGATGAGCGACCATTTCCGTTGTCGTTGGGAGGCAGCGATGACAGTCTGCTTCGTACGGGTAGATGGTATTGAGCAGGAAGATAAGCGTCGTGAGCATGATGAAATTGATGTACTTCGGACCTTTTCGAAGGAGTTACAGCGCAGAATATCACTGCAAACTCGACAGACGGGGCCATAGTACTTGAGAACATGGGCCTCTCATATGGTCCAGCAATTCGTTAGTAAGGTTCTGAGTAGCAGAGGCACCATATGATTTCTCTCCGCTCACTCGATACGTATAATCACCAACGTCTGAATCGAGTTCAGTCAGGAGTAAACAACCAAAGCAATAGTAATGTTGCCTTGACGATCCGAGCGTGATTTGCAATAATAGTAAGAGTCTGGAATCGGGAAGATAACACTGGCAGTAAATTCCAATGATTGAGGAGCCAATCTCTCTCGTAGGAAAACCTGTCCAAATTCGTTAGCTAGCGACTTTGGTATTTTGAGCTCACGAGACTTGCAAAGTACAATGAAGGCAGTAGACCTCAAGAAGCGGGAAAACAGTATATTTCTGCTAAGAGCGTTATGGCCAAGTTGCGAACGCGTGGCAAACAAAGAAAAAGAACAGTACTGCATCCGGATTCGTTTGCGTCAGTTGTCAACTCGAACATGGTCATCGAATCTGGCGTGGAACATGCATGAGGTGGGCAAGCCTGTAGTTGGTACGTAGTCGCTAGTCGTTGTCCTTCTGGAACGTTTGATCATATCAACAATTAGATGAATCATGATGTACAACACTTCTCACAATTTAGGTTTCCTCATGGCCTAAATGCTCGTGCTTCTGATGGATTTCTTCTATTCTTGACGCTAAGAGCCCAATTGCGCTGCTTTGGAATGATCCTAGCGGTCGGTGGAATCAGACAGGTCATTAAAAAACTTTTTGATTTTGATGTAACCTTGGTTACCTAGCGTTAAGCGGCAGCCTCAGTCAAGATGTCTACCATGACAGGAAAGGAAACGGGTGCACTGAACCGATTGAATCAGAAAGAGAAACGTAGCTTTACTAGCAATCACAGACCTTTATCACAGGGCTTCGACAATCGATCATCCCATGTCAAGATCAAGAGGGCTCACAACAAAACCCGCAATAATGGGACGAGTCAGCCTCGGTCGTGAGCTTGCTGCGCCGGGGGCGGATTTGAAAACAAGAGCTAATAAAAATCAATTGAAACGCTTATCGCAGAGTATCACTTGAGCTATAGCACTGCAAAAGTAGATTGCTCTAAGAAACTCTAGTTCAGGAACGGATCGAATCTGACACCGCAAAAAATGGATCGATGTAGGAATGGAACTGCAGACGCCGACAGACTGAGCCACAGTGCTGCGCAAGAGAAACAATGAAGAACCAGCATGAGACGTACAGACTCTGTACAGTATGTGGCGATATTTGCACTGAAATCGAAACCTGAAGCAAAAAGTCACAGTGGAGATATAATCGACGCGTACAAACTGAACCAACACCGTCGTGAGTGGATTCAGGATGTACCCTGGATTTGAGTTGCCGACGTCGACCTTCAAGGAAAGCGTTCGAGCAGAGTAAAGAACAGCCCGAACAGCCGGTAGTTCTTGCAGTGGTGAGATTTGGGCACAAGACGGGACCAGAGACGGAGCTATAAGAGGATGACGACGTATGGGTTGCTGGCTACGGAGGTCCAGGGAACGGAAAGCCAGGAGTACTTGAATCGAGAAATCAGTTGAAACAAAGAATGACAGATGTGTCACATAAATGACGTCATGAGCTACCATTCGCTCCTCTGGCTGTATCCGAGAGTTTTCGTCGTTTTTTTCTTGGGTTTCGTGATGCAGAAAAACGATGGCGATGGTTTGGAACTGGAGACTACCACATGACATGCATGACAGACCGGCAACTGGCATGCATGTCACGTCACACGTGGCTGTCACGTCTCGGCTTGACGGCTTCAAATTAAAGTAGTGTTCTCTTCGGAGACTTTGAAATCGTTGAGAAAGACATCATCGCCGTCACCGGCATCGTTCCAATCGTCGGTCAACGAGCGATGGGAATACGTGCTTTGGGCTGTCTCTCACTGCTGGTCATACATCAAACCCATTCAGACTATATTGTAAACAAAAACCCCGGCATGGACAACGCTTAAGACTGATAACGCATCGAGAGGTATCAACATACTGCAGGTAGTCAAAATCGAACCCACAAGAACTAAAAATCAGTGAAGACACATTATGCAGCGCTGTATCAGTTGAACTATGGCACCGCGATGGGAAGTGGTTGATCCCGTACCTTGGCTTGGGTTCGATGCTCAGTCTACGCACGATCTCATCTCTAGTAGATCCTCCTGATGCTGATGGTACTGCTCACTGCAACAGCGGCAACCGAAGGCCGTATGAGTACACCCGGAACCAAGCACGACTCGGACTGACAACCAAAAAGCACAATCACTTCTTAACATCGCAGACGCATAAACTGAGCTATGCTCGTGTAGGTGATTAACTATTCATCTGGGTCGAATCAAGACCAGCAAACAAAAACGCTTCCTTGGTAGACAGTGCTTATAGAGTTAAAGTGCCATGAAAGGGATGATCGTACGTACTATATTCAAACTGAATCCATCTTAAATGCAGACCAGTTCACCAGTGCAGGACTGTAACATCATGCTATTATAGCACTGCGAACGGAGAAGATGAATCGCCTGCTTCAAACCTACCTTGTCGAGCATACAATCCATATCGGACTACTTACAAGCAAAACAAAGGCCATTCCACATCACGCAGATGCTGATACTACTGAGGTACAGTCCTGCAATAGGGACTCAGTATGACTTCAGTTCAAATTCAAAAGAAGGTAGGTATAAAGCACTACTTACGTATTAGTTGAGCTATACCATCGTTCCTATTCTTAATTAACAAATGTGCTCAACTCAAGCAATCGAATGCAGCGGAGACGGTGAAATAAAGCTCGTTAGCATGTGAGCCGAGCTACCTCTGCAAAAGAATTCGGCGATGGACAAGCGATGGATCTCCGGCGCTCAAATGTTAGTACTCCGGCAGCTTAACCTAAAGACGAAAATAGACACGAAAATAGACACGTAGAGGCTGAGCTACACAAATTCAAAGGGATATCTTCAATGGTATAATCTCATGGACAAAAATTAGAGGGCTTGGTGGAGAATCGAACTTGAAACTAAAGCAAAATTGCACAGCTAACGCCACATTATACGCATACAGACTGAGCTATAGAAGTATACTGTACCAAATGTTAACTAAATGATGATACGGATAGACTTGGAGACAGGATGAATCTGTCGTTTCAAGTCTGTTTATCCGCCAAACCCAGCAAATCGAAAACAAGAGACAAAAATTCGTGCCCATCTCCATCATGATCTGTCATCGCAGAAACACATCAGCTGGGTTGATAGCACTGCACAAGTAGATCATGTATCCCCCATCCCTTGTGAGGCGGTTGCGAATGCTGAAAAGAGTGCTGATACTATAAGTAGGATACTGCACTGCAGCTGGGATGGTACCGCGGTACTTACTGAATGCTAATGCGATCACTGAATTTGTTTGAAGGAAAGAAAACATATATTAAATATCTCTCACCGTATGCAGTCTACCTGAATCAAAGCTGTGAGAATCGAATTTTAGATTGCCAGTCCGTCGGTCAACACACTCTCACCGGCTATGCGATTCCCAGACTAGGACACTTTAGGGATCCAAACGAAACCTTCCCCGGTCCAGACAGCACTTAATTGCTCATATAGCTCATAGACCGAGTTACGACGCAACGGACGAGATGAATGTACTACATTCACAATCGACTCCATTATTATCAAAAGTTTGATTTCAGTGGTTCACTTTCTCAACACTTTCTTATTGAATAAGTAGAAATAATAAGCTTAAATGACCTTAACCAAGGCTAGAAAAATATGCCTACAGGAAGTCCTCCTTCCGCAAAGTCAGCCTCTGTCATCTCATGGATGTGCTTAAACTTCTCTGGAATAAAGTTTACCGTCGCTGGGACGTATTCAAACGGGGGCAACAGAGCAGGTGCCTTGGTGCGTTTGGAGTCAGGAATGTAGGGCTTTGCCATAGGGTTCAGACGGCTTGGACTGGATTCAAGAGGAGGAGCGGAGGTGAAATTCTGAATACGAGGAGGAGTACGGCAATAGCCTGAAGGGGAGGAGTGCTGACTCGGGAAAAGCGGATTCTCTGTGAAATCTTAAGAAAAGTTAGGTCTTTCTGAAAAAACGGCTTACTAGAGGAATAGCGAATCACTGATTCATCATCCGCGAAAGGGTCAGATGCGAGTTTTCTTGATTGTTTCAAAGGGGTCGGGATATTATTTGGTAGGGTGATAAGATACGGAGAGACAGAAGAAGCCGACGAAGGGGTAGTACTAGTTGAAAGAGAGGGTGTGGACATGTTTGAGGGGGGAGTCCACTGGGACGTCGGTTCTGGAAATGAGACTTGCTTGAGTAGGTCAACCAAGGAGCATCAGTGATGGCTTACGGGTTGTCCTCTGACGCTGCGGAGTTAGGGGAACCGTCAGGTGATTACTAAACATTTCTTTAGTTTTTGGGGTCCGACGTCGAGTTGAACTTGAATGAGAGTGCATGAAGGACCAAGTAAAATTCGAGAGAGAGATAACTTTAATGAATGGAATGGAATGCGCCGGGCACCCTGTCTAGACAATAATACAAGAAGAAATGGGTCTGGTTGAGACAACACTGGACTCGCAACACTTAATATACCTACAGCTGAGTCGGACAATGTCACGACAATGGTGATTGTTTTGAGTGACTGGCAACAAATGTCCGTCACACCATAGTCGGACTCGTTGGACTCGTTGGAATATTGGTCAAGCTGTTACTCTTGACATATGTGATCGTCGATTGGTATGGTGCCTGAGATTCAGTGGATATAATAAGGAACTCGAAACTTGGTTTTCGAGGGGAGAGAGCAGTTCACAGTATTTGTGGCACGCTGTCGGTGTTTTTACATGTTTTACACATAGCTTACGGCATCGATTCGAAAGTTTCCGCTTGGGCTTCCTTTCTCTGACACAACCAGCACCTCTCCATTCACAAAAAACATACTTGTTATTCACATATGCATACATGACTATGCAACTCTCTCACTAAAGGTGATAGAAAACAGGATAAAGAGACACATAGACATTCGGATCGGCAAAGTTGGCGAAAAGAGCATTATCCAAAGCCAGATTAGTCGTGTTTGCAAGAGCAGACGACTTGAAATCATAACTGCCTTGGATAGTCTGTCCACCAGCTACTCTCTTCGTCAAGGTTCGATGAGAAGCAACAATAAATTGACGTACCAGTAATGGTGAAAGTGCTGCAGCAAACATCCGATCCGTTGAATAAAGTCGATGGCAAGGCAATTGGAAGAGTGGGCGGGACCGGAGGAGGACAGTTACCACCGCAAGGGGTGAAGTCTGGAGGGAGGTTGTTGTGATCAAAGTGAGTCGCTGTAAGAGCCGGATTAATGACAAAGGGGTAGGAGAACATGGACGGGCTTACCGACTCCAGTAAAGGTGGGTTCAGGTGCAGCGGCGGTAGGAGTAGCGGCAGCTGTAACGCTTGCGATGGCTGTGGCAAGAACAACAATGAGAGCAGACTTGTTGAACAACATTGTCAATTGGTTTCTTTGGGTAGCTTGGATCAGATATAACTCGAAGCTAATGAAACAAATGCAATGAAAGGTCTTATATATGTTTTGAACTCAATTTGAGTTCAGATTCTTGGGATAAAACGTTCCTCGGGAGTGCAAAGCGTCCCGACATGGTTTAATCAACCAACCGGGATAAACTAGAAGCGAACAAGAGTGGGGGGAGAAGCTCCTCTTGGGATGCGCTCAAAATGCGCTGGTAAACAGCATCAAAATTGGATAAGAAGATAATTTATTTGCTATAGTTTAGCTTTAGCAGAGAAGAAACCGACTTTTCCTGTTTGAATGCTGCAAGACTCAGGAAGGCTCGTCTTGCTGTACGAGCATTGTGAATGGACAGATGATCTTCTTCCGGTGATCACGGCCACGTGATCTTCCCGCCTTGAGCGCAGCCTCCTGCGGTGATTGAACTCCAGTCCCAAGTATGTGGGGTATGCGGGGCAAAAACCTGAGGTCTAGAAGGCAATCCAGCTGTACGGCCGTATTTCAATGATTTCAATGGAGAAGCTCTGATCATGATGATGAGTCGGTCATTATCCGTTGGCAAATATGCATACCTGGATCTTTGCATTGATTCTATCGTGATCATCTTATCGGTATATTTTGGAACATCAACATCTTAAGCGGTGTCTTGGAGGAAAAACGATGTTCCAGTGCGGCAGGATTACAATATGTATCGATTGGAGCTTGCAAAATACCAAAGTGACTCCTATCCTTCTTGATCGGAACTGAAAATTTGGCATCCAAGCGAGGTTCAAATCCCTCCTGGCCTTACGATATCCACAGAATCTAACCTTGTTAGATGAACTGATGGATTGCTCTTTCGAGCATGTACCACCAAAAAAAAAAAAATTGGCATCCAATCGGACCATACTAGTGCTGGTGCGTACTTCTGTATAGGATACACAGGCTGAGAACGAACATCAAAGCTGTAGGCTAAAAGCCGAATACAGCTCTGATGATGTACTGCGCAGTAGTCGAAGTCTTGAGTGGTAAGACCTGAGTCGTACACATTTGAACGGGGTGCGCATGTTTTATTTATCCCATCTCCTTAGTCTGCAGTCCAACTACACTGAAATGCGGGTTGCGCAGGAAATACAGGATGCCATCGGCTGTCGTGTTTCCAGCCCGTTTTTTAACAGGCTGCAAGATCTGATTATCGTTATTTCGCAATAGGGGTCTTGACAGATTTCCACCCAAGAGGCTGAAAACCGTGCACCTTATGGGGGCAACTGGGAAGAAAAGCCACCCTTGACGGTAGTGGATGCTGATACGTTTTGGCCAGCGTTTCAGGTGCTAGGATCATGAGATTTGGCTAAATGATTGTTTTTCAGGCTGGCGACGGTCCCGAATTGCTGGAGTCCGGGACAAGGTAATATCGCTGATATGGACGGCACTTGCATTCCATGTACTGGTGAAATGAATGTTGCGGAGGGTGGGCACAGAAGGTCCTGGATGGGTACCAGAGCCGACGGGGCTATGAATAGATGGCGAAATATGAGTTGCCAGCCACGAAGGTCCAGGGGAACGGAAAGCCAGGAGCACTCGAACAAACCTGCGAGGAGAAATCAGTCGCCGGCGCTTTTCCAAATGGGCGGACTGTGATGCAGCCAAAGGGTGCTTTCAGCCTACTTGATGTTCCATGTCATAGATCGAGGTTGCGGTACGAGATGCAATTGTATTATCTAAGTAGTGTAACGTTGCTATTTATAGTACATGCGGAGGTCACTAATAAGAACATTGAGTTCTGACATTCCACTACCAAGTACAGACGAGAACTTGAATGTATCCCTCAGGAGGCGAAGTCAACTCTGAAATGTGTCGAAACTGTAGTGATCCCGTCTTAAGAATTAAAGAACCTCAAAGGCGGAAGAAGAGAAGAACAAACTTGTCATTGTATCTGAAATCAATGCTGAGCTGACATTGGTAGTGAGTACTTGAGTGGGGAAGAAATCACAACAACGCCCTATATGACAAGGACTCATCGAAGAATGATAACTTAGCTACCGTGAGCCCAGCTCCCAAATTGCTCCTGTCTCTCCTCTGGCCGTATGTGAGGGTGTTCGTCGTTTTTCCAGTGTTCCGTAGGGGGTCGTGACGCAGAAAAATGATGGCGATGGTTTGTGGTAAAGGAAGGAGGAAAAGAGAACTTCGCTACCAACATGACGGAACAAAGCGCAGCTACCGGCAACTGTCGGCATGTTATTGATGCATGTCACGTCACACGTCTCGCCACGGCTTTGTAAGTAGCGTTTTCTTGGTTTTCTCCGGAGGTTTTGAAATGGTTGAGGTGCTACTTTACAGCTTCCACATGCTGTAGAATTGTTTCACAAGCTCCTGGTTTGGAAAATGAGCTCAGTGGCGAATGGGACACGAGCATCACCGCGTCACTGGCATCAGCATCGCAATAGGCCAATGGCATTGATAGCACGGTTACCGACCGTCAGTCAGCGTACGTTGACCCTCTGTCGCCATTTTACGACAGTGACAGCGGTAAGAATACGTACTCTGGAGTGTCTTCACCACCAGTCACCTAAATCGAACCCGTTGCAGACTAACAAACAAAAAATGCTGAGCTCTCACAGACTAGGACAACGCTTAAGACTGAGTTATAGCGCATCGAGAGGAATGAACGGAATTGAACCCAGAACAACTAAATTTGATTAAAAACGAAATTCATCCAGTTTCATGCAGCACTGTATCGGTTGAGTTATGGCACGGTAGTGATTCCCATACTTGGTTTCGGTTGATGCATCGATGCTCAGTCGCACTATCTCACCTCTAGTAAACGTGTGGATCAAACTATTGACAGGCAAAAAAGACTTGCAGTAGATGCTGATGCTGCGTCCCGCAACAGCGGCGACCAAGGTTCGCTTATCGGGCATGGGTATTTCATCGACATTGCTATCGATCACTACCGACCACTATCGACTCACTATCGACACCTATCGACTCATACCCTAGCCACTACAGACCACTACAGAAACGATATGGATCAATTACCAATGGACTACAGATCACTACAGGGACTGTATCGACCGTTGCGAATTAATACCTCTACACCGCCGGCAACGACGCCCAAGCGTTCTGCATGTTCACACGATGGATCTACATCACGGACCCGAGTAGTGCGTCCAAAAGTTACAGATTTTCCTCGAGTCGCCACTATCTATTTATGTTAGAATAATGTACAGGTTGTCAGAGTGATACCATGAATGAGTAGCCTAATCTGAGAAAAAATTCATACCACACAAGCTTTCTTGTGCATTGTCGGGATTCACGGGGCTGAATTGATGGATGACGCATGCGGTTCCAGAAAATTTCAGACCTCTTGCAAGAGGGTACCAGAGTTTTAATTCGTCACACGAGGTAGGAAGGTAGGTACCCCCTGGTGGCCATCTTAAAAAATTTTTGGAAGTACATTATATTAGTAGCAGATATTCACACAAATGACAAAAACATCAATTATAACTGGTTGGGGGCTCCAGAAACAGCCCATCTATTGCATATTGGACTATGGACCCAAATTGGACCGGCAATGGTTGTGTTTGGCCACATGCTTAAGTAAGCCATCGCTATTTTTTTCGGCGCTTTGAGCTCAAATTGGGCTGTATACGCGAAGTTGCATCAGAACTATGAAATGGTACTATCACAATGGTCCTATGCAATCTTTATCATGATTTATACTACAGAAGCCTACAGTGGATGATGAAAACACGGCGGAATGCCCTGATTGTGGCGACCTGACAATCCTTCCTTTCCTACTGCTCAGAATTCTATCCTATGGACAACACATCTCCCTTGATAGCAGTAAAATACTTGCTGCGGTGAATGTAGATACGGTAGAAGCTGTTGAGGAGCTGTGGGAAGTCGGACACCTTCCAAAAAAAGGAAATCACATGATCCTAAGGTAGGTAGGTACCCCCTAGGGTCGACCTTAAAAAATAAACCGACCCCGTGTGTGATATTACAATGCCGAGACCCCCTTGACCTCTTGTCGTTTCAGACCTCTTGTTGCAAACCCCATGGTATGCCGTCCATGTTAGAATGTG